>JAODAL010011001.1:0-102100 GCA_025379985.1 Phyllomedusa bahiana | reverse complement strand
CAAATAAACACAATAAATTTGGAAGAAAGGGGGCAAAAACTGGCAAGAATGTCCATTTTAAAACTAACAGAACAAAAATAATGCTTTGGGTTTCTGAGCTTTTTTTCCAAACGGGAGTAAAAATTTAAAAAAAAACTAAGAGAGAAGCAAACAATAACCGGTTTTGGGAGGCTGGCGGTTACAACAGGATTTTAAAAATTAAAACTAAGAGGACAGCTAGAATATAATGGGGTGGAATGGCTGAGACTTGTTGTTCCACAGAAGGACTACCTGAGAAAAATAAAGAGAGGCGTAGTAAATTTTTACGGACTCCAAATCTGGTTTTTAAAATTTTCAGGGATAATTTCTGAGGATTGCCACTTCTAAATTGCCACTTAGAAATTTGGCACGTGAAAATTTTGGGGCCCCCCAGACCTGGGTCCCGGGGCCCACAGCTCTCCATGGGCGAAGCAGAAAGGGGAAGCGTTGATTGGTGAAAACAGTTTCTGTGAAAGAGGGTGAGAAAATTAGACAGGAACAGGGATGAACACAGTGATTTATTACAGCTGAATTGTGCTTTTCCCAAGGAACATTTTAAAGGGTGAAAAAATGACAACGAATGGGAAAAGAAGGTTTAGCGGGGTTTTTTCTATGGAGGCAGAAGGGAGGGGGGATGAGCATAAATAGGGGGGGCCGGGGTTAGGGGAGTCACCCTGCACAAGAAAGGGGGAAAACCGAAAAACAGGAGGGTTCAGTGGGATTTTGAGCGCTTTTGTGAAGCACTATGTAAGCAGGGGGGGTTTGGGGTATTTAAAAAAGGGAAAACGTGTGGGGGATGTATGCATGGGAAGGAAGGAAGAGGCGCTGAAATGGACGAATTTAAGGGGGGCGAGACAGGGTGGTCGATGGAAACAAGGGCTGCAAGATAGATACAATAGTGGGCTTTTAATAAGGTCATTTAAAAAAACCACAAAAAAAATGCATCCTTCCTGGCCCCCCTTTTGCCCCTTCTGTCCCCTTTCGGGCCTATTTTTTTCAATCATTACAAAATTATTTAAACAAAAAGGAAACATATGTGGCTTACCCCCCCTTTTTCTCAAAGTTTAAAAATCCCCAAAGTAGCCATCACAAAATTCTGATGCCCATTCTCCAAACAAATAGCTCCAGTGGCAAAGAACAGGATATTTCCGTTCCGCAAGGAGAGCTGCCTGTCCACGCTCCAACGCGCTTCTGACCTCAATGGGTCAATGTTCACATCTTACTTAACATTAAAAACATTCACAAATATATACACAATGTTAAAATTAGTGCAGTGATCAAGGGGACTTTCCTCAATCTTAACTCTTGGTGTCCCTAGAAAGTGAAAAATACTTGACTCCAAAGGAATTACCTACTGTTTAACTTTTTAAACTTCTGACATGCTTTTTTGCTAATATATGCGAGAAAACCTTATGTATATGAAGCAACCCCCTCTAATAAATAAATCTTTAATAAAATTTTAACAGTTTAAATTTCCCGCTTGTTAAAACCCTTTTTGGGAAATTCTTTATCGCATTCCAGTACCCGGGTAGGCTTCCCGTACTCTTAATTCTTTTTCCCAAATCCCCCCTTTCGCAACCAAAAATTTTAGCCCCAAATTTTAAAAAGGACGAAATAATCCTGCATGCGTTTTAATAAAAATTTTCACGATACCCCAGTTTGGGTAATTTTTTGGGTGGGAAAGACCGCCGCGGGGGAGTTTGGGGGAAAAGAGATTAAGAGTAGGGAAAAAGCCAAAGGGAAAAGGGAATGCGATAAAAGAAAATCCAAAAGGGTTTGGGAACAACGAAAATAAACCTGTTATATATTTTTTTTTTTTTTTTTTTTTAAATAAATTTTATTGGTTTTTTTCAAAACATTTTTAAAAAGTGAACCATCTTGACATGAAATTTTGTGGTCATACCCGTATTTGCAAAATTCCCCGGGGCCTGTCCCCTGGAAAAATGGGGGAAAAACTGAAAAAAAACATCATTTTACAAGGGTAAAAAAAGAAAAAAAAATTTAAAACCAAAATACAACATTTATTTAAATTTTAAAACTGCGCCCTTTATTTTCATTTTCCCCGTGACCGTGGGGTCCTTAATGAAACCTCGTACTCAAGTCCAAAGTTCCTCAAACCTAAAGTCTCCCCAGCGTCCCCCCAATTCCCCCCCTACAGAAACCAACGGTATATTTGGGAACCTCTGCATAAGGGTTTTCTATCTCCCTGTCAGAATAAGGGCGATTTTTTAATAAATTTTTTCTCCAACGTCTGAAGAAACCCGGGGGTTCGGAATCCCCCTTTACGCCTCCTGTCCCCAAAGTCTGCCCGCTATAAATAATCCCCAGCTGCTTTATGACCCCGGAGATTAAAGGGGGGATTTGGGGGCTTCACCCATTACTGCAAGGGGCTTCTTTTTGCTGCCAAAAGGGAAAATGTTAACTTTTCCCCCCGGGAAAACCGGTGGAGGGGGACAAATCCTCGAGCCCTTCGCCCATCCGTGTCCGGGGGCCCGGGGGCAGGGGAAAAATCGGAGTTCATATGTTTCTTAGGGGGGCCCCCAAAAAAAAAAGCTGAATGTTTTAAAGGATTGGTCCCAGTAGGATTGTGTTTTGCTGCTTCCACAGACCGTCCCATGGGGCCTTTTTAAAATGCGTCCGCTTTTAGGGCAGGCTGCAATCTACCCGGGGAAAATTTTCTGAGGGGGGGGGGAGATTGAAGGGTAGAGGGCCTTTAAATGTATTATCTTGAAGTAATTTTCCCCGCCAGGTCTAAAAGTTGATGTTTTTTCCCGTACGGCACCACACCCCTTCGGGATCATAACGGGATCGGGGTTTTTTCCCCAAATTCGGCCGGTCCCCTTAGGGGAATGCCTGAAAAGCTACCCTTTTCCTGAAAAAACCCACCCTTCATGTCAGCTTTAGAGCCTCGATAGACAATAGCTCCCTGGAGTGGTGAAAAAAGGTGTAAAAATCGTTGGGAAATTGGCCCTCCTTGGAGAACCTTCTCTTATTTCCCCCTTTAAACAGAAATAGAAGAGCTGATAGGCAGCCAAAAGCTTTGTTTTTTTTTTTTGGGGAAAGGGAAAGAACCTCTCAGCATCCTCCGAGGGTTTTTAGCCATCTCCAAAAAAATCACTTGTTTTGCTGTCCCGGTTGGCCAGCCGGGTTTTCCCTCCATTTCCCTAAAAATGGTTTTGCTCTGACCCAGCGGAAAACTCGGGGGGGCCCCCAAATGGGTTTGTCCTTGGAGAGAGGGGATGAAAGGCCTAAGTTTTTTCCTCGCTTTTTTCCCCCGGGCCATTATTGTGTCTCGGAACAGGGGGGAAAACTTTTCAAAGAGGGCAATTTTGGGATCCCCGGTATGGAGAAAGGCCTTCGGGGGGCCCAAGGGGCCATTAACTCTTTTTCAAATTTCCCCAAATTGGGGGAAGGGGGAGTGCCCCCCAAATCCAGTCTAGAAAATGGACGAGTCAAAACAGGCCAGGTTATAACCCCTAACATCTGGGAGATTCCCCCCCCTCCCCTTTAAGTGGCAGGATCATTTTATGAAAGCCAATAGGGGGGTCTTTTCCCTGCCCAAATAAATTGGAGAAGCATTTTTTTAATGTGGTTGATGTCTGTATTTTTTAGCAGGAAGGGGGGAGGGTCTTGGGGGTATAGCAGCTGGGGGAAGCAACCATCTTTTAGGGCGTGGCATCTCCCCGGCAAGTGACGGGTGGCATGAGGTCCAACCTTCGGGTCCTGGGAGATTTTATTTATAAAGGGGGAAAAATTTAAACTTATACTCGATTTTGGTGCCCCGACCCACCTTGATACCCAAATAGGGATGTTTTTCCTGAGCTGGGAAATTTGTCTAACCCCATGTTGCCCCCCCCTGGGACTGTGATAGTTTTGGGGCCCAATTTTCTAACACTTTCACTCTTGGACACGTTTACTTTATACCCTGTTTGGCGTGCCGAATATGCAGAAAACCCCACACTGGGGGGAGCTGGGTCGGGGGAGCAGACATTAATATTTGAGACCCGTCTGAAAACCCAAAAGCGGTCTTCACCTCCTTGCCCTCCTTCCAGAACCCCGAAAAAGAGGTCAGAATCCCCCAAGAAACCTGTGCCAAGGGTTCTAAGGCCAAATTAAAAAAAAAAGGGGGGAAAGGGGACACCCCTGCCTTCCCCCCCCTTTTGGGGGGGGTTTTTTTGGAAAAAGGAAAACCCCGGCCCCGTATAAAAATTTGGGGTTTTTGGGGGAACCCTTGGAGGCAAGAGAACCGCCAAACTTCCCTTTTAATTTCCCATTTTTCCAGGACAAACCAAAGCCAGCCCAAATCGCACTTATCAAAGGCCTTTTCTGATCAAAGGGCCCAACCGGACAGGGTTTTCCCCTGGAAATGTCTTGTGTGGGGCCCCTTTTCCAAAATACCGCTAGCATTTTCCTATTTTTCCCCCCGGGGGCTGCCCCTTGATAAAACCCCTTTTTTGGGGGGGGCCCAATCAATTCCCGGCAAAAAAACCCGGCCCGAGGCGATCACCAGTACTTAGACAAGTTTTTTTTGGTCAATGCCCCTTATGAGGGATATGGGCCTAATAAAGCGGGGAGCAGCGGGTTTTTCCCCTTTTCTTGGGGAAAATTTTAATTTTTTGCATTTTTTGTTTTCGGGGCGAAACAGGCTCATTATGTAAATCGAGTTGTAATTTTTCTTTGGGGAGGGGGGTTTGATCTGATCACTCGGGATTTTGTAACCCCCCCGGAAAACCCATCGGGCCCCCGGGGCCTTGGGCCTTTCTTAAAGTGGCCCTAAAAAGCCATTTTGCCCTCCTCCTCATTATGCCCCGCTTTTCAGTTCCCCCCTCTGGAGATCTGAAAAAGTGGGGGCAATTTTTATTTTTTAGGGGGGGAATCGCCCGCCAAACCCTCTACTTGAAATTGCCCCCCCCCCTTTTTAAATGAGTACACTTGTGGTTTAAAATTGTCTGAGCGGGGTAAATTAACCCTTTGGGGTTTTCAGTGGTAATGGTACCTTCCGGTGTGCGGAAGCTTGAAATGTGCGCGGGTTTTGTAGGCCCCTTTCAGCACCCGGGAAAAAGAATTTTCCCGATTTTTTTCCCCTAACCCTGAAGAGTGTTGGGGGTAAGTGTGGGCCTATGTAATTTTTCCCCTTTTGCGATCTGCCCAAAGGGAACTCCCTTTTGGCCTGTTCCCCGGGCCGCCCTTTGGGCCCTTTTCGGGGCTATCTCCCAAAATAGGGCTTATTTGGGGGCCCTAACTCTTTCGAGGCAGTCAGGTTTCGGCCCCCCTTCAGTTTTTCGTTTTTTTGAAAGAGGTTTAGGCTATGAACCCTTTCCTCAAAAAACGGGCCCTTCGGGGGTAAACCCAATATAGGAGGGGGGCGCCCCGGGTTTTGGGCAGGGTTTTTCCGAAGCAAAGGTCATCCACCAAACCCTAACCATCTCAGCGGAAAAGGGAAACCTCTTTGCGAATAGGGAGGGAAAATTTTCCGATAAAAAACTGTACCCCCTTTGGGAAAAAAATTTCCCCTCAAAACTAAGAGATTGGGGAGTGATCAGGATGACCATGTTTTAGAAAATTTTTTCATTTTTTTGGGTTTTGGGGGGGGGAGGGAGTCAGGGAAAACCCAAAAATGATCCGCCCCAGGGCCATGACTGGTGAAACCCGGGGGAAAAGGAAAAGTGTATCCCCGTTAAACGGGGTTTCGCTCTCTCCCCAAAACAGAAGGGCTAGCGGAGGTCCCTGAGGTTTGGGCCCAAGACTCCCTTTTTGAGACGGGGGAAATTTCCCTTGCTGTTTACTTGGGATTTCTGGCCCTCCCCCTTCAAATTTGACCCGATTTTACAACTGCGTTCATGTTCCTCCCAAATTTGGCATCGGTTTTTTTATCGGTTTAAATCCCCCTCCCCCTAACTCCTTAAAAAATAACGGTTTATGACCCTTGGGCCCCTAATTTTTTAAAAATGCTTAGGCACATTCTCCCCCACTTTTAAAGATTTGATTTGGGGACTCTACCCTCCCGATCATTCTCTTTTGAAACTAGCTTTTAAATGGAAAAATTTTTTTTGAAAAAGCGTGATACCCCCTTGCCCAGCACGGGCGGGGGGCCCAAAAGGGGGGTCCCACCCACATTCTCCAATCGTTAAAATTTTATCCGCTTTTTAGATGTTTTCCTTGGGTGGGGGACCAATCCCGGGCGGGCCTCCTTTTGATGCCCCGGTCACCTTAAACCCCTTTATTTGGGGAAAAGGAGCCCCTTTTTGTTCCGGGGAGATTATCCGCATATAAATAAAAATATCTTTGATATGGGGGAGTGTGGGGGTTTGGGACTTTAGTGTTTCCGGAAAAGGGAGGACTTTTTAAACAAGTTTTTTGGGGGGCCAAAAGTCAGAGGGAAAGTTTAATTGGGCGCAGTGAAACCTAACAAATTCGATAAACAGGTAAAAAATGACATTAAAAATGTAAACCTTTTTCCCAAAACGGCAAGAAGGAAAATGAAAGCTGATGGGGGGTGTTGCGTGCCCCGCCCTTTAATGCGTTGGGAGGACTCCCTTTTTTCCTTAGCATGAAGAAACTTTTCCCCGACAAAAGGGAAACCCTTCCCCCCCCCCACCGGCAGAAAAAACCCTTGAAAAATTTTTAGATTTTTCCCGGATTTGGCCCATAAACGATAAAGTGTTGGGGAGCAAATTTCAAACCCCCAAAACAGTTTTAGAAGGACCCTATGACAACTTTTTGCCTTTTTTTCAAAGGGGGGTTTATCCCAAAATGTCCATAAACCCACCCTCCCCCTCTCCCGAACCCGGGTCCTCCCCGCCGAGCAGGGGTGGGGCCAGGTTTTCCTCATTTAGGGGTAAGTCCCGTCGGCGTTCCCCTCTCGGCTGACGACATTTTTAGGGGAAAGTGGGAAGGTTTTGGGGCAGGGATGCGGGCGAAGGGCCCCCCCAGGCTCTTTTCTGTCTCCTCCCGGAGGCCTCAAGGGTATCACGCAAATGGGCTAAGGGGAAGTTTGGGGGTCCCAGCTGGGGTTTTGGGACGGGGGCCCCTTGGGGCTCATAAGGTCGCGGAAAATCCTCTTTCCCCTTCCACTGCCGAGTTGAAAAACCCCGGGGGGGCCATCAGAAAACCCGCACCCCTTTAGGGGGGCCCGGGGAAAAGGGAAACTTGGGGAAACGGATTTCTGTTGAAATTGTGCCCGGACGAAAAGGTTTTCTGAAGGGGTCGCCCCTTCTGGAGACCTCTTTCGGAGAAAACTTCAAATTTGAGCACTTTTTTTTCCCCCGGAGAGTAGTGGCTTGTAGGGCCGCGATACGCCCTCAAAGGAAATTTTAGCTTATAAATTTTTGTCCCCGGAAAAATTATTATCAAAGTGCGCTCTTTTGCCTTGTTGAGGGGCTTTTGATGTTGGGGGGTGTTTTTTTCCTCGGGTAATCGGTGTATTTTCTCGATTCGGAGCCATGGGTTGGATGCCCAAGGGGAGCGGGGGAGCTCTTTTCCCGGCAGAGGGGGTTTTTTTAAGGTCGCGCTGTTTTGAAGATTTTAGGGAGACCCCCTAGGGCCCCAGGTTATCCGCTGGAGCGATTTTCAAGGGCTTCGATGCCCTTTTTTGCTGCACCCCGTGTGCCTTGGCGCCAAAAAGTTTCAGACGGGCTTTAGGGTCTGTTTTCCCGTCTCCCCGGGCATTTACTCTGTTTCCTTTAAATTTTTCGGGGTTCTGGGCCAAGGGGTGGCTTGGGACTCCTGCTGGCCCGCTTGAGAAAAGAGGGCCCGGACCCCTGGATTCAAGGGCCCCCTTGCAGATCTGGTCTATTTGTCTTGCCCCTTCTGTTTTTCCCGGATCTTGTAATCAAACGGCAAAAGTGGGAGGGGTGGAGTCGGCGGCCCTGGGATCCCCTTTAGCAAGGTTTTTGGAAAAATTCCCTGCGTCGTCCCCCCCCCCCTTAAATTTTGCTTTTGGGATGCTTTTGGTCCTTCCTTATTTCCTGGCCGGCAAGGGGGCCGGCGGCAGCCATTTTTGGTGTAAAAAATTGCGGGGGGTCCCGGTTTCTGCTCCGGGGCTTTGGGGGGCTTTCCCAGTAGATTTCTTCTCCCCAGGGGAGAGTTCTGCCAGGACGTTGGGGGGTTTTGTCCCCCTGAGCGCCAGAGTATCCCCGTGCAATCCCGAGGTTTTGGTTTTGCACTATTTGTATGCAGGGTTAATTTGGGGGCAGGGCCTTTAAATTTGCACGGGCCCCCCTGCGGGAAATTTGGCTTAAACTCGAAGGGGGTATGTTTAAAAGAGGGGGCCTCCAGTGCTGGTGCGGGCTTGCGGGCAGTCCCCTGGAAAAGGGTGTTCCCGGGGGGCAGTAGGGGCCCCTTTCCCCCAAAAAAACCGCCGCTCAGTGCGCCCTCCCGTGCTGCTGTGGCGCGCCGTTACCTTGGGGTGCCGTTTTAGCCGGGCCCCGTCGGGGTGTCGTTTGGGGCCCCCGAGGGGCCCCCAGGGGGGGCCCCGGGGAAAGTTCCCCCCGACCGGGGGGGGTTTTTTTCGTCCCGGGGGTAAAGCTCCCGGGACTCGGGGGACTTCTTTCCCCCCGGGTTTTCCCGGCCCAAAAGGGCCCGCGCCCGCTTTTTCGCCCGCTAATGGCGGGATAAAGCGGGGGTGCGGGGGGCCGGGTTTCCCCCCCCCGTCTTCATTGCGCCCGGAAACCGGAAAATCTTTATATTTATTAAAGATTTATTTATTAGAGTGGGTTGTTCCATATATATAAGGTTTTCTCGCTTTTTTTTAGCAAAAAAAACTTTTCAGAAGTTTTAAAAAAATTGTTTTTTTTAATTTTTAGGGGGCACCAAGGCCTATTTCCCCCAAGGGTTATTCTGGGGCCTAATTGGGTTTTAAACTGGGCCAGATTTTGCGCTGCATTTCGGCCCCCAATCCGTCCTATTTAGCTAGGGAAATTTAAACCAGTTTTTAAAAGGGGAACTATGGTTTCCCGTCTCTCCTCCCCGTTTTCAGCGAATCCGGGCCGGGCGGAGAGAAAGCGACATGCACTTTGGGACACGCCAAAATTTTAATGCAGCCCTATGGGGCCGGCAAAGCTCCCGGCCCCCCCGCTCCACGGCTGCCGGCGTAATTGCGAGGCGAAATCCGTTCCCGCAATAAGCCGTGTGAACGAGGCCTAAGAGTTAAGATTGAGGAAACTCCCCTTGATCACATGACTGCACTAATTTTAACATTTGTGTGTATATATTAAAATGTTTAAAATGGAGAAAAGTTTTGAACAAGGACCCATTGATCGGAAATGTTGGTTTTATGACACATTATTTGTACTTTCCTATGAGCATGTAACATTTTGTAATAAAATTGTTGGATATTGAATCTGCTGGAATACCCAGGTTCTTTGGGGAAAGCTTGATTAAGCACTTTAAAATATTTCAGTTCAAAATATAGCACTGCTATAGGTGGCAGATTGAGATGGTCGGGAATTTGATCACTTTTTAAATTTATATGGCCTTTTTGAAATTTAATATTCCTCTCTTTGTCAAATGGTAAAATCCGGGGGGGGATTTATTAGTCAGTAACTATAGGGTGGTATAACTCAGGTTTTGGGTGGGTACTGGTTTAAATAATAGGGTATTGTGGAAAAACAAACATTGCTATTATCCAGTCAGTGTGTTTAGTCACCACATTATTTATTCCAAAATTTTCACAGCGTATTTGTCCTCTTTCCCGCAAGCCGAAACTAGGGAAACAAGCCCAACATACTAAACCAAAACCCTACTGGGGGGATTTTCATGTATTAACTATTCTGCCAGAAACGATTATTTTTAGGTTGTCACAACTGATAACTGTCAAGAATGTAAAATATAATTTGATCCAAGCTAATCACCGGGTCATGTGAGGTCAGCACTCCTGTGCATTGGGAATAAGCCCTTGGCAGGGTGTTTCTGCTTTAAGGAACCTTTAACTGTTCATTTCACACGTTTAGCCGACTCCTTGGGACCAAAAGGATCACCAGAATTTTTTGGAGTGATCAAAAGGGTTGATCAGAAAAACGGGAGCCAGGATTTTTTAGAAATTATGGGGAAATTTCTATTTTCAAACCCACACATGGTTTTTCCATTTGGAAAACTCAGGGATGAGACAAATGCCGTCCTGAGTCTCCCTCCTTTCCCAGACCCAGGGATGGGGAGATACGGGGAAAATGCTAGTAGGAATCGGGGACAAAAGCTGTGTTTGGTTACAAAATGTATTTGGGGTCAGCCGGTTTCCCAAAGGGACTAGAACCACCTTTTCTGCCTCCCCCGAAGACTTTTCTGTTAGAGGTTTAAATACTACCAGGCCCACAGGGGCATGGGAACTCAAACCATTCCAGGGGCATGAGAGGGTGAGAGCAGCTAGGGCTGAAGGCATGTGCAGCTTGTTGTTCTTCTGAGGGGGGTTATATCCTGCTAACATATCGGAAGGAACCAGGAACTTGCTTGCATCACACGCCCCTATGTGGCGTCACAGCCCTAGGGCCTAGTACCAGGTACCTTATCTGCTATATACGGCTTGTAACCCCATATCGTATTTGCATATGTGACCATTATATATATCTCTGTGTATAGAAACATAACACTATATCAGTGGCACGCTGTAGACACTAAAACAGTCAAAGAGGACATAAGAATTTTTGGAACAGCATGTCTGCTAATATGGAATATATGACATTTTTTCATATATTCCATATTAGCAGAAATGCTGTTCCAAAAATTCTTATGTCCTTTTTGACCGTTTTTAAAGGGGTTGTCTCACTACAAGGATTTTATATGCTTTTTATGTTAAAGATCTTGCAAAAACAAGTCACTTTGCAATATGTGTCCATTAACAGTGTCCTACCTATTCTGAGATATCCCCTCTTGTATGGGCTGAATCAACTCCTCAGGTCGCTATAGCTACAGACCTGTTCAATCTCTCCTGATAGGCTATAGCTAAAGACCTGGCTTCTACTACAGCCTAGTAGAAGCCAGTAAACACCCTCTGAATTCAAAATGAAACCAAGGAAACAGGACTGAGGTAAGATGAATCAATGTAGCGAGACAACCCCTTTAATGTTTACAAAGTGCCACTGATCTAGTATTGTGTTTGCATAGCTTTTGACTGCCACAACAGTGTGCACCTATACGTTTATTCTTCAAAACGGGTGTGCTAACCAGATTTTGTTTTTTCTCTCTGTGCACGTAGTGTCTTGTTTAGTGCACCCTTAAAGGGGTTGTGTCATTTCATTAAATGGTCTTCAGAATAAGGGGACAGTGAAAACAAGCAACTTTGCAATTAGATGTCATTTGCAAAGCTGTCTTGTTTTCACAGTCTCCCTTATCTTCTGTTTCTGTAAACACAGTTCCCCAGTGCTGGTTGGAACTCACATCCTTGCATTTCATTGGCTGAAGGCTCTACTAATTTACATTCTGTCTGGCCCCCCAGTCGTATTCACGGGAGCGAGCATTCCTGCTTATCTCACTCAAAGTAAGCGACAGGCACAATTTCACTCTGCACAGCCAGCAGAAACACAGAGGCACTGCACCTGCTTCTACAATCAGAAAACAGCAGAATTGTGCGTCGGTGCCTAATGCAAACATGGATGGAGCATTAGCTGTCTCTCTCACTCAAAGTAAGCGACAGGCACAATTTCACTCTGCACAGCCAGCAGAAACAGAGGCACTGCACCTGCTTCTACAAATCAGAAAACAGCAGAATTGTGCGTCAGTGTCTACTGCAAACATAGATGGCGCATTAGGCTGCCTCTCACTCAAAGTAAGGGACCGACAGCAATTTCAATCTGCACAGCCAGAAGAAACACAATACTGCTGCAGGGCTTCTACAATCAGAAAACAGCAGAATTGTGCCTCGATGCCTAAATGCTCCTGCGTGTAAACATAGAAGGGAGACCTGTGCTGCTCTGGAAGAGTTCATAGAAGACTGGATTCAATTGTAACAAACCTCCAGCTGTGAGAGGAGAAGAGATTAGTGCTCTGAGTTCATAGACGATTGTCTAGACTGAATGCATGCCTGTGGTATGTAAACATACTTTAAAAAAAAAGACTGCATCGGGAGAACGACACAGTGACATGTGGACTCGGGAGGGGGGGAAGACTCAGGAGCGAGCATGAACAGTGAAGGGGGATGACGTCATCCCCCTTCAGTTAAGAAACACCCAGCTGGGAGGGGAAGAAACGCCCCTGAATTTGTAGAACTGAGAAGCTGAGAGCACAATGAAACACACGAAAAAGCGATACATCCCCTTCAAGGCAATAAAATATTCAAACTTAATCTTGGGCTGCTCTTTTATCTCGATCCACAAATTCACATCTCCGTGTTCTCGGTCTTAATAAGACTTGTTATAAACTACTGAATTCTGACCCAAATTCGTGGTGGCAGTCTGCCGGGCTGGCAGAGCTCTGCTCCGCTGCTGCAATCGAAAAAGGCTTTCTCAGCCGGACTGGGATGTGAGAAGATGTGGTGCCGCGACGCCGGCGTGGGCTATCCTCTCTCGCTTCCTGTGCTCACATGGACAGGGGGTGTATGTGAAGCGCTATCCAGCTGAGGTTAGGTCCCCAGAGGGGATGCAGAACTTCATACATAGGTCACATATTGGGGGACGTGTCAGACCGCGGCCAGAGGGTCCCCGCACATTGGCCAACGAAAAGAGGCTGTTGGTGACAATAATAAATACTAGTTTAACACTGGACAATTCTTATGATTGCTCAGAACCGAGTAGATGTTGGCGATTACTGGCGGGAATAAGTGCGCCTTTAATTGGGGGCGTGCTTCAGCTTAGTGCCTAGAGCAGCATGAGATATAAATAGAGCCCTGCTTTCACAGCCAGTGCCATAACCAGGAGCTCATAGGGTGACAATGAGGCTGATGGGAAGCACAACAACATGGAGTCTGGGGGATCCTGTTACCTGGAAATCCAGTTCTCCCTTTGCCCTCAATGTTCCCCCTATACCGCGGCCTCTCCTGTCAGCTCTCGCTGCAGTCAGACGCCTCTGTGTCCTGGGCGCCTCCTTCTCTCCTGCGGCCGCTGCTTTCTTCACAATCAGAAGTGACGACAATGGACTGAGGGCAGAGAAGAGGCTGGGGGGTGAAGGACCTGTGGTGATGGTCATGTGACATGACGGGCGGGCTCAGCAGTGGGGGTGAAGGACCTGTGGTGACAGTCGTGATATGAGGGGCGGAGCTTAGCAGCGGTAGGGGAAGGACCCGTGATGACAGTCATGTGACCCGAGGGGCAGAGCTTAGCAGTGGTTGGTAAAGGACCTGTGATGATGGTCATGTGACAGTAGGGGCGGGAGCTTAGCAGTGGTGCGTGAAGGACCTGTGGTAGGCACCTCAGGTCACATGACCATGCTCACAGGTCCTTCACCCACCCCTGCTGACCGCGCCCCTTCATGTGACTGATCACATGGCGGTGACATCATCGCAGGTCCTCCAAGTCTTGCCGTGTACCAGGTCCTGGTTGCAGTCAGTGCTCTCTGTTATCAGGCAGAAGATTTCCCAGCATTCCAGCAGTCAGGTGAGTTTACACGGGAGGTTTGTGCCGGTTGTGATGGGCAGCGATGTGTCCTCTGCCTCCAGATTACATGGGAGCATGGCTGCAAATCTGGGGCACATTGTGCTGATAATATAATGTGGGGACATCCATCCAGTGATGTTGGGGGTCACCAGGCAGCAGAGGGGGGAGGTGACTGGAGCTGAGGAGTCACTGACACAATAGTATTATGTTCTGGAGAAATCAGATACTGACGCTCTATAGTGTAGAGGAGATTATATATAGAACTGCTGACCTGGTAGAAATGCCTGTATGATCCCGGCGACTGCGCCTCCTCGCACCGGTCACACACAGGCCGCCATCTTGGAAAGTATCTGTAAAAAGGAGGAATCTGTGGAGCTGCTGGATGGACTGAGATTCTTAGATGAAGCAGATTATTATCACTGTGGCCCTGCAACACCAGACTGGTGTCTGCGTCAGCCCATAATCCAATGAGATGACCGGTGCATAGAAATATACACAACATAAAAATGACATCACAAGGTCCAAGGAAACCTTCAGTGTAATCAGGGCTGTGGAGTCAGTAAACCAAAGCTCAGAAATTACTCTGACCCCCCATACATGGCGCATGTTTAAGTGATAACTTTACTGTAGTAAAATGGTAACATCAGACTTTATATCACCTTATGATACAATAATCAAGATATTTAAGTAGAACAAACACTGACAAGTAAAATGGTAACAAGGTTTTGAACTTTTGACTTCATATATCTCACCAACCACTGCAGCGCTGAACATGAGGCTAACATCATTTTATATACAATCATCTTACCTATCTTATACATAAAGTTGACTTGCAAGTATTTAGCATCTTCTTAGTTCTGCAGATTCTTGTCCTGTAACTGTATTGTTACTGTTTTGCTCCTAAAAATCAAAATGGTTATTTTTATTATTTGGTAAATCCCCCTTTGGCTTTCAGCTCTGCCTGAATCCTTCTGGGCTCTGGATCAGATTCAAGCAGGTCTTGACCAAAATCTGATCCCCGGTCTCTTCTATACATTCCCACTGTTGGTGCAGACGTGACTTTGGTACTAATACGGCTTTTTCTTCAACTCTACCCACAAGTGGTCGATTGGGTTGAGGTCCGGGGACTGTGGAGGCCAATACAGCGACTCTACTTCATTGTTATTGAACCCTTCCTTCTCCAACTTGACGTCTGCTTCAGGTCATTGTCCTGCTGGACACTATGCCGTCCTTTTCATCCCCATAGTACTGGAGTGTATGAAGTAACTCGTATTGTAGGACACTCACATAGAGCTCAGCATTGAGGTCCCCATCGATCCTGGTCAAGTATCTAATATCTTTAGAACCATCCCCATATCCTCAGGCTTTCTCCACCAACAGTTTCTCGATTTCTTAGCTTCCTTTTCCCTAGATTCTTCCCATTCCCCCCATCAGAGCCCGGTCTACTGACTTTCATCTCATTACTTCAAATCACCCATTTCCAATCTTTCACTTTTTTACTTTTTTGTAAACTCTTTGCCGGCGCTTCTTATGAGGAGATTAAAGTCGCGGCTTCTTCACCTTTCTTCGGTCCATCATTCCAGACCTGTGGAATGCATGTTGCCCGGTGCTTGCATGGACGTCTGTGATCTCACTCTTACGAAGCATATGAGCCACCTTCACTGCCGTGTCTTAGCGTCAGAACTGATCGACCTTGTGATGAGCGACTTGTTGACTCTGATATTTTGCCTGGACGTCACCTCTTGGCTTCTGAATGAATGGACGGACTTCATTTAAAATTTTTACAGCTGTCAGGGCCTCCCATGATCTTGGCCGAGAGACGCTATCGATGAGCTGGATGGTGCTGCTTCTCTTTTCTTGGGAAAGCTTCATGTCTGCTCGACCCGGTGACCTTTTGCTTGTCAGTGTAAAATATATTTATTGGATACGACTTTAGAACACAAAAATTTTTTAATAAATTGTAAATATGCAAACTGCTGCAGTAAGTGAGAAAAACAGTTTTCAACAAAAACTCAATAACATTTGTGGAGTCTGTGAATTTGTTCTGAGAAATAGTATTGCCTCCATCAGATCTTGCATACATGACCTCACATCTGATCTCATTGTTTCCAGGCTAGAGAACGGCCTCTCTACACTAACTTGGGTTGGTGGCAAATCGGTGACCACAGGGGCAACATCTCTAACAATGTCAGGGTATAAAGGAATTGCCTCCTGCACAGTCAGGTTTGATGAACGGTTGATCTTCTATTTCTTTGAGAGCAGGTAAAATTTTTTTGCTGAAATCTGGTCAGTCTGTTTGCTATAGGAGTGGAATCTTTTCCACTGGGGCAGCGCTTTGCCTGCTCCATGTTATCAATTACATTCCTCATGTGATGAGGCTGAAGATATGGGAGCAGTAGCACTGGCCGAACCCAATTCCTCTTGCTCTTGGCATCGCATCGAACTAACTGGACCAACTTATTGTATATTTTGGGAGTCAGTCGGTCCATTTTATAACGACTCCACTAAAATGGACTCCGACTGCACAGCCCTGAGGACAATGACCTAAAGTATATGACAATTGACAAAGAAATGGTTCAATGACCATGAAGAAATTTGCTGTTTTGGGCCCCCTTTAAAAATTTTCCGATTCAACCCAATCGAACAATATGGGTAGATTTAAAGAAAAGTTTTTTCATACAACGTGAGGTGACCATCTGACCAACAGGGGAAACTTGGAGAAGAGACCTGGATCAGTTTTTGGGTGGAACACGCTTAAATCTGATCCAGAGCCCCAGAAGATTCGGCAGAGCGAAAGCTGAAATGAATTTACAAAATACAAAAAAATACAAAAAAATAAGCAATTAGATTTTTAGGAGCAAAACAGTAACAGTGCGGTTACATGACAAGAATCTACAGAACTAAGCATATGTTATATAGTTGCAAGTCAAATCTATGTATGAGAGCTGAGAGATGATTGTTTATAAAATGATGTAGCTTCATGTTCAAAGCTGTAGTGGATGATGAGATATGTAGCCTTGGATTCAAAAGTTCAAAACATTATTACCCTTTTGCTTGTCAATGTAAATGCTGTTCTATTCCTGATCCAAGGATCTAGGTTTTTACTTGAGATGAATGTGTGCTGCTCCGTAGTGAAGCTCCTCTGCTACAGATCGGAGGAAAAACGCACTGGGAAGGCACTCTTCTCAGAAGCAAGGCTGTGGAGTTGGATTCCATTTTGATGGTGTTGGAGTCAGTCGGAGGTTTGGTTACCAAATCCGGGAAAATGCTCTGGGGTTTTCTTTTTTTTCCCCCCGGAATTATGTGTATGCTGGAAAAATTTTTCCAAAAGTCCTTTTTGAAACTCGGTTCAGTAAGGCGTGACCTGTACCCAAGTCACAATAATATTTTTTATCTTAGGGACAATTTATAATCTCAATTATTTTTATTTTATTAAATTATTTGTATGTGAGGGTCAATTTGGAAATGCCCTGAGCCAAATCATAGTCTGGACAGATGATTGTAAGGAGAGGAGGATCGGGCAAGTTGGGTTTCTTCCCTGGATCTTTTGTTCTCCTTGTTAGTAAAGTTTGAAATGGCAAATTTTTCCAATCAATGCGATTCATCTCCCAACTATACATATAAAAGGGTTTTTACATTTTGACTTCTATAAAAGTTATAGACACAGCCGAGTGTGACCTGCAGATGTAAAGCCCTTATCTGTCAGACAGTATGGAATATTCTTAAGACAAGGACCTCCAATGTCTTAGGGCAAAAGCTCAAGGCAAGGACCTCCATGTAGTATTTTCAGAAATATTATCTGTACCACTGGTCACTCCAGAGAGTCAGCAGGAGATTAGGGAGGTAAATTAGTGACTAAAAAATTGGTGTAGAAAAGAGGGATTTGAGTTTCTGGAGAACTGGACTGACTTTTGTCTTAGCTACAGACTCTGGCTACAGACTCTATGGCAGGGATGGGCAGCACCTAAATGGGGAGGGTGCAGAGGGACAAAATGGCCGGGACGTAGGAGGAGTATTTAGACTAGAGACTGAGGGGGAGGGGAAGGAAACATCACATATAGTGTGCAAGATAGTGAAGATCTACAGCAGAGAATTAGTAATAAAGCAGGGAGAAAATGGGGGGGGGGGGGTGTAATATTTAAAAAGGGCAGGGGGTTAAAAAAAATGAAAACCAAAATGACCAATGCCAGGAGTCTAGCTAATAAAATGAATTAACTAGAATTATTTATTGCTGAAGAAAAAAATGACACAGTGGGGGTAACTGAGGCATGGCTGGATAAGAGCTACAACTAAGTGGCTAAAGGAGTAGTTCAGTTTCAGGAAATTTTCGTCGACGGCCGCTTCTTGCCACATGGTTACAGTTTATTTAAAAAAAATTGAAGGGTGGATGTGTATGTCTTTATGTAAAATCCTGTCTGAAACCCAACACGCGGGAAAAATAGTACAGGGAAAATTAAAAGGGAATCATTATGAGTAAATATACATGGGGATAATAACAATAATATAATTCTGCTAGGAGTCTGCTAAATATTTAGTCCCCTAAATATAACAGAATCTATGGATGATGTACTCCTCAGGAAAATAGATGAGACGGCTAATCAGAATGAGGTTGTTATTGTAGGCGACTTCAACTATCCAGACATAAATTGGGAAACTGAAAGCTGAGAATCTCATACAGGAAATAGGTTTTTGTCAATAACTAAAAATAATTACCTTTCTCAATTGGTGCAGGAGCCGACTAGAGGAAAGGCCCTTCTGGATTTAATATTGACTAACAGACTTGATGGAATAACAAAAGTTCAGGTTAGGGGGCAATTAGGAAATAGTGACCACAATATAATACATTTCCACTTATCCTTTTTTGTCGAGGAGCCACAAAAACGTTGAATTTCAGGAAGGCTAATCTTAATCTGGCTAGAGAGGCCCTAAACCGCATTGACTGGGGCAAGGTCTACAAAGATGATAGAACAGGTAATAAATGGGGAGATTTGTAAAAACATATGTTATGGAAATAAAATGATTAGAAGCAAGAAATAATCCAATATGGATCAACAGAGATGTAAAGGGGGCAATCAATAACAAAAAAGAAAGCGTTTAAGGTACACAGGAGGGGAGAGAAGAGGCACTAAAAAGCTATAAAAAGCGTAAAATAATGATGATAAAGACAGTAAAGCTGGAGACAGAAAGGCAGATTGCCAAAGAGAGTAAAACTAAGCCCCAAATATTTTTTAACTATATAAATAGTAAAGAGATTAAAACTGAAAATGTTATCTCTTTAAAAAGTAGTGAGGTAGGTGTTGTAGAGGGCAATTAGTAGAAAGTAAATCTATTAAACAATTTTTTCTCCACTATAATTACCGAGGAGAATGACCTTCCTGTTGATGAGCAGAAGGATGAGGTAAACGCCTCCTTAAATGTTTCTTGTCTGACCCAGGAAAAAGTGTAGCTTCACCTTAAGGGGGATGTATCGCTTCATCAGTTCGGCTGTTTTCATGTAGCTTCATTTTCTCAGTTCCTCAGATCCAGAGGCGCTTCTTTCCCTCCCAGCTGGGTGTTTCTTAACTGAAGGGGAATAATATCATCCCCCCTTCACTGTTCATGCTCGATCCTGAGTCAGTGTGCTCCCCCCCCCCCCCCCCGAGTCCACATGTCACTGTGTTGTTCCTCTCTCTATGCAGTTTTATTTTGTAAGAGCTGTTTACATACCAAAGCCCTGCATTCATTCTAGACAGTCTTCTATGAACTCAGAGCACTGATCTCTTCTCCTCTCACAGCTCGAGGTTTGTTACAGTTGAATCCAGTCTTCTGTGAACTCATCCAGAGCAGCACAGATCTGTCTCCATTTTATGTTTACGCGTAGGAGCATTAGGTACCGAGGCACAATTCCGCTGTTTTCTGATTGTAGGAGCAGCTGCAGTGTCACTGTGGAGCTGCTGGCTGTGCAGAGTAAAATGTTGCCGGCCCCTTATTCTGAGTGAGAGAGGCAGGAATGCTCGCTCCCGTGAATACGACCAGGAGCCAGACAGAATGTAAATTAGTAGAGCCGTTAGCCAATGAAATGAAAGGAGGAGGAATCCGACCGGCGCTGGGGAACAGCGTTTACACAAAACGAAGATAAGGGAGAGAGTGAGAACAAGACAGCTTTGCAAATGACATCCAATTGCAAAGTTGCTTGTTTTCTCCGTCCTCTTATTCTGAAGACCATTTAATGTAATGATAGAAGCCCTTTAAGAAAATTAAAATAGACAAGCCACCTTATCCTGATGGTATCACCCTCGTGTTCTATGGGAGTAAAGTAATGTGATAGACAGGCTCCTGTTTTTAATCTTTATGGACTGTATAATAACGGGGTATGTCCTAAAGGATTGGCACATAGCAAATGTGGTGCCAATATTAAAAAAGGGGTCAAAAAGTGATCCAGGAAACTATAGGCCAGTAAGCTTAACCTCTGTTGTAGGTAAAATGTATGAAGGTTTTCTCAGAGATGCTATCCTGGAGTATCTCACTGACAATAAATGTATAACGCCGTTCCAGCACGGGTTCATGAAGGATCGGTCCTGTCAGACTAATCTCATCAGCTTCTATGAGGAAGTCAGTGCTAGACTGGATCGGGGTGAGGCACTGGATGTCATATATCTAGATTTTTCTTCCAATATTAATTTTTATTAAAGGTTTTCAAGAGAATTATTTTTTTTTTTAACATAGCCTTATACTGCTTTGAATATGTAACCATAACAACCAGATAAACAAAGGCAAAGATACATAGAAGGACGCAGCCTTCAGACATAGGCAGTCGATGAGACCAATAATGGGAATAAGCCGTTAGTAGTCTTGCTTATGGCATATGCCGCACTCAGCCTGCTAGCAAAGATCATAATTTAGATCAGTTACCTCCTAGAAAGAGAGTAGAGGAAATATGCAGGCATAGAGCACTAGGTCTCACCATTAAAATTTGTAGCTAAGCTGTTGAGGCTGGACGACCATAAAAACACATAAAAACTGAAGTCAACCAACAACAACCCAAAACAGCAAAACAATCAAACAAAAAAAAAAAAAGGAAGGGGGGGGGGGGGAAAGGAAAGGGGAAAGGGGACAAACCGACGGGGCCGTGGGCACGTACATAACGAAATTTAGCCCAAACCCAAAGGGGGGGGGGGACTCAAGGAGCCCAAAAAGTACATTACCCCCACGACCCCTGAATTTCGGGGGAAACTGATACTATCCAGGGGACCCCCAGGTACTCAAACTCTCGCACCCCTCGGGGAAAAACCGCGAAATCGTTTTTTTCCATGCAAAAAGATTGAAGCAACCTCATCTATCCATTCTAACAGTAAGGAGGGGTGGTCTGACGAATGGCAGGGGTTACTGCTTTGCAGCCTGCAAAGAGGGTTTTGGTTAAAACTTCTTAAAGAAGCCGGGGGAGAGTTAAACATAAAAAAAAAAGGGGGCCTCGGGGGAATCGGAATAGCGCAGGGGTACAGCCCAGAATAGCCCCAGAACCCCCTTCCCAGAAACCCTAAGGGCTGAACATCCCCACCATATATGAACATGGGGTTTTTTTTTTTATTGCAGCGCCAACATGTCCGGGACCTAGGGTCCCTTTCTGGAAGCAAGCCGGCACCCTGTACCACCTAGTTAATATTTTTTAAACAAGTCTCCGTGATTTGAACGCGAAAACCGCTTTATGTGTGAAAAAAAGCATTTTTCCCATTGTCCTAGAGAAAGTCTGCTGGATTTTTCTCTCCCCCAAAGCCGCAAGTAGTGGGAAAGAGAGATGTTATCCGGGAAACCACCTGAAAATTTAAAGGAGTTTAAGGGTACCTTTGAACGGGCTTTACCCCTTTTTTTTTTTGGCGTTTACTGCCTCCCGGCCCAACCCCCCCTGTCGGACGCGGGGGATGCGGTTTTGGGGCGCAGCGTTCGCCACTTTCAGCTGGCCTCAATGAAGGGGCGGGCAATGGGGGGCGGGTGAGGCGTTACGGGGGGGGAGGGGCCCCGCTCGAAAACCCGAGGCATTACGATGGCAGTCGGCAAAGCGGGGGCCAGTGCAGCCTCGGCGTCCGACAGGCAACCGGTTTTTTTTTGGTCTAATGCTCCGGGGGAGGCGAAGTAAAGCAAGAAGGGGAACATGCGGGGAACAATAGAAGTTTCGCGACGAAATCTGGGGCGCCCCGCTTTCCGTGCACGGGGTTGAATCCAAAAAAAAAATCGCCTTTTAAAAAAAGGCGGAAAACTTTGTCGAAAAAGAGCTCAAACCTCAAAAATTAAAAAATAAAAAAAAAAAAAAAAAAAACACTTTCCAAAAATCTAGAACGGCGAATATAAAAAATCGGATATTGGGAAATTTCCGGGAATCTAATTTAAATTCGAAAACTATTTCATTGGGCGGCCCCTTTTCCGGGCCAAACAGAATAGGAGCACAGTAAAACCCTTAAAACCTATGGAGAAGATTTACCAAACAAAATCCAAGGGGACAGTTCAAAATACAGTAAAAGGCAGAAAAAAAAGCTGATTGGTTAATGGGCGGGGGGTTGGCATCCCCGCCCAACAGAGCCGAGCTTTTCTCCCATTGTATTAGGGGGAGGCGGGGCACTGAAATTTTCCCCCCAGCGCCGTGCGGCATGAAGTATTAATAAAAAAAATCATTTTGATTAATGTAAAACATTATCAATAAAGAGAAAACCTTCTTAAAAATAATCTTTAAAAAAACCCCAAAAAAAACGCTTGTCGCCGAGACCGGCATACTAGGGAATTCAATAGTAATTGCCCGGAAATACAGTAATTCAAATTGCTTTTAAACTCTTTGATTGGGGCGCATAAACCACCAATCAAATAGAGCGAACTTTTCCCTTTATATCCTTGGAGGGGAATTTTACCAAACAAAAAGGACACAGGGACCCTTTAACCTATGGGGAAAAAATGACCAATATTCCAAGGCGGGAGAGGGCAAAAACTAAAAAAAGGGAAAAAAGCTGATTGGTTGAAAACGGGGGGCTCGTCCAGCTTAGCCCAATCAGAGCGCGAGCAAATTTTCTTTTAGAGTTGATGGGGAAAAGAAATTCCGAGCGGCTCTGTGATTGGCTAAGTTAAAAGAGGCGCCGTTTTTGACCAAGGGGAGAGCGAGTGACGCTCCTATGGGTTTTCTAATGCAATCTGAATAAAACTGTACTTTGGCCGAAATCAAATTAATAAGACACAGAGTTTGTCCCGATGTGTATTTTAAAACGAATAATAATATGGGGGTAAAAAAAAAAAATTTTAAAATTCAATAAAATCATGTTTATTTTCTTTATTTTCGTTGAACCCCATATTATTGATCCTTGGGTAACGAAAATAAAGAAATAAACATGATTTTATTGATGTTTAATATTTTTTTTCTTACCCCCCATATTTTATCTTTTTAAATCACATGGGGACAACTTCTGTAGTCTTATAATTTGTTTCGGCCTGACAGTTTTTATTTCAGATTGCATTAGGGAAAAGCCATAGGAGCACCTCGCTTCCCATTTGGGCCAAATAAGCGCCTTTTAACTTAGCCAAACACAGAGCTCGCTCGGAATTTCTTTTCCCTAGAACTCTATGAGAAAGTAGCTCGCGCTCTGTTTGGCTAAGCTGGACGAGCCCCCGCTAGCTCAACCAATCAGCTTTGTTTTTTTTGCCTTTTACTGTATTTTGAACTGTCCCGCCTTGGAATATGATTGGTCAATTTTTTCCATAGGTTATAATGGGGCCTGTCGCTCCTATTCTGATTGGTCCCAAATTTTCCTCCATTAGGATTAATTTGGGGCCACTGTCGCTCCTATTCTGATTGGTCGGCATAAACAAGCCAATCAGAAGAGCTTAAACAATTTGAATTACGGTATTTCCCGGCAATTCTCTCTATTGCAATTCCCAAAGAGCTCCGGTCTCGCGACAAACGCGTTTTTCGGGGTTTTTAACTGCTTTTATTTTTAAAGAAGGTTTTGCGCTTTATCTGATAATATTTTACACTTAATAAAAATGATTTTTTTTATCATACTCCATGCCGCACGGCGCTGAGCGCTGAGATTTCAGAGCGCCCATCTCTCCATAGACTACAATGGGAGAAGTAGCTTGCGCTCTGATTGGCTGGGATAGCCAAGCCCCCGCTAGCTCAGCCAATCAGCTCTTTTCTGCCTTTTTACTGTATTTTGAACTGTCCCACCTTTGTTTTGATTTGGTCAAAACTTCTCATAGGATATAATGGGTCTTTGTCGCTCCTATTCTGATTGGTCAATAGTTCTCCATAGGTTTTAATGGCACACTGTCGCTCCTATTCTGATTGGCTGGTTAATGCCGACCAATGAGAAGCGCTTAAACAATTTGAATTAGGCCTCGTTCACACGGCTTATTTTGCCACGGATTGGAGCCGTACAGCGCCCCGGATTTGCGCTTCAGTACGGCGCCAATCCATCTTAGTAATTACGGTAATCCATTGCTCTCATAGAGAACGGTGGATTCCGTCGCTCCTCCCCGCTCGGCGAATCCGCCGCGGGGGGAGAAAGTGACATGCACATTATTTACGGCGCGTACGCGCCGTAAACAATGCATTGTCCGTGGGGCCGGGAGCGGCGCCCCCGCCGCGCTCCGTCCCCGCCCCGTCCCGCCCCTTATTCACGGCGGATTTGTGAGCTCAATACGGCTCACAAATCCGTCGGGAATAAGCCGTGTAAACACGGCCTTACTGTATTTCCCGGCAATTCTCTCTATTGCAATTCCTTATGTAGCGCCGGTCTCGGCGACAAACGCGTTGTTAGGGATTTTATTAATGTATGTTTATAGAAGGTTTCAGCTCTTTTTCAAGGAATATTTTACACTTAAAAAAAAATGATTTTTTTATTCATACTCCATGCCGCACAGCGCTGAGAGCCGAGATTGCATGGCGCCGATCTCTCCATAGACTACAATGGGAAAAGTAGCTCACGCTCTGATTGGCTGGGATAGCCAAGCCCCCGCTAGCTCAACTAATCAGCTCTATTCTGCTTTTTACTGTAATTTGAACTGTCCCCTTTGAATTTTGTTTGGTCAATATTTTCTCCATAGGTTTTAATGGGTCTTTGCCGCTCCTTTTTTGATTGGCTGAGCTACCCAAAGCCCCCGCTAGCTAAACCAATCAGCTCTTTTCTGCATTTTCACTGTATTTTTAACTGTCCCGCCTTTGATTCTTTATTGGTCAATAGTTCTTCCCTAGGTTTTAATGGTTCAATGTCGCCCCCTATTCTGATTGGCCGGTTTATGCCGACCAATGAGAATAGCTTTCAGAATTTGAATTCTTATTTCCCGGGAATTTCCAATATCCTAATTCAAGAATTAGGATATTGGAAAGTGATTTTGTTTTATGTATTTTTTATTTTTTAGGTTTCAGCTCTTTTTCTGAGAATGTTTAACGCCTTTATAAAGGCGATTTTTGGTTCGTACTCCGCACGGACATCTGTAATGATTTCTCGCTGTTTTCCAGCCTGTCTCGCATCGGAACAGATTTTCGGCACAGTCCCGCACTGCGCCCATGCCCCCGCACTGTGCCCCACACACTGGCGAGGCCAGGGAACTTTTCCCCGCATTTTATGGGGTGCACCTCCTCGGACAGCGAATCTTCGGCGCAGCGCCGCTCTGCGCCTCAGTCCCCGCACTGCGCCTAACACTCTGGCGAGGCGCGGCGGACTTTACATGGAATGTATGAGCGCGCCCCGGCCCCGACATAAATCAGGCGCAGATTTCGCCGGAAAACTAGCGGAAAGCGCGCCCCGACAGGGCGAGCTTCATACATGTCGCCCTAATTTTTTAGTACGGGTGGGTTTTAACAAAAAGGGCCCCTCAAAGGGGGATATTTTTTTTTGGGAGGGGTTTGCTTACTAACTTGAATGGAAAAGTGTCGGAGCTGGAGGTGTTCAAAATAACCTGGAGGAAGGGGGGACGACTTCAAAATACTAGATAGGGGACAAATGCCCTCCTTCATAAGGGCATTGTTAAAATGGGGAAAATCTAAACTACCCAGGAACATATTACGGGAAAGGGCCCCGGGGAAATGCGAATTACCAGATGGGAAAAAACTTTCCCCCAAGGTCTATTACATCTCAGAGCTCAGATTTTCCGTTTTATGGATAAGTGTAAAGAGGGGGTGAAAGAAAAATGTTGGGTGTCCCGGGAATGCAGACTCCCGGGCCCATGGGAGAGAAATCAAGGATTGCCGGTGAAACACATAGTCCTGGGTATATATACCCATAGTTTTTCCTGTGGGTTGTGCTAACAGTGTCTACAGTAATTCTAGCGTAAGCTGCTGTCCTAGTAGTATAAACGTGCATTCGCTGAGACCCACCCCCACCCTCCACATAGTGTCGCTTGTCAAGAATTCCTCCTCCTGATCTGGCGGCTGGAGCGCCAAATAAAGTCTTTAAAACCAAACGTTTGCAAAAGCCAAACCGGACCCCCCCCCCAAGAATGAGGCAGGGATAGAAACCAGAAAGTCTGAAATAAATATAGGAGTTTAGGGAGGATTTAGACCATTTTTCAATATGTTCATTCTCTCTTCCCGAACCATGGAAGTCCTTATTGTCTCCATCCCCGTAGAGTCCGGTCAATATTTCCGAAACAGGGGAGAAAATTGGACATCACTGTAAGGTATCTGAAGGAATTTTTGTGCCTAGGTAAGGAGATAATCTGATGGCCAGAGAGTATGAAAAATTGACTCTGATGATGTAACTGATGCATGAGATCAAGTGAAACATTGAGGGCTTCCAGATTTATTGTAGGTTGATTTTATAATGGGACACAGGGCGCTAAAAGTTGCCAAATACAACATCAGCGAGGGCAAAAGATACGTAGGATTCATTAAGATAATGATGAATCATCGCGATGGCCTGAACACTAAACGCCCGCTTCCCCGACACAACCCACGTCCTGATGGTCCCAGGATTGGCACGTATAGAATGTAACTGAGGTGTTCCATGATCAGGACATACAATAATGGGGAAAGTGGGATAACACCCTGTTTGTACAACGGAGGAAGATGGATCTGCTGGTGCCAATGCAAGCGATGATAGCTAAGGCACGCCAGGGAACGGAGTCTAAGAGTAGCCCCCCCTGGGTCTTTTTCACACAGAGCCCGCCGCAAAGGCGGGTGATGGACCTTGCTGTGGCGTGAGGCTACCAGGTCGTTTACCCCTGACGTGACATGCTTGCGATGCAGCCGGGGTACAGCGTGGTACAGAAAACCGTAATCCGGAGGCGTAGTTCGGGACAGCAGATACCGGGTCAGATGGGGCAGGGCGGCAAACAGGCAAGGTCAGGATAACGTAAGGCAAGCGGGACCTGGATACATCGGGTAATCAATACGGAACATCCATACTCTCTAACGCCAGCCAAAAACACATACACACAGACTGGCAGGAAGTACTGGGTGAGCGGATACCTTAAATAGGACCAGCGCCCGACAATAACCAATTAACGACACTGGGCCTTAAATTTTAGAGAAGGCCGCGCTCGCTAAGGCGGGCCTTAATCCGGCGGCCACAGCTCCGACGGCCGGGACAGTCAGGCGCGGAGGCGTTCACTCGGAGCGCGGCCAATAGGTAAGTGAGAGCTGGCGCCGAGCAGCAGAGGGGTGGTCGCGCCAGACCCCCTGCGAAGCTGGAGGAGATGGTCGCAGGGGGTCAGCGGAGCCCGGCGACCGCCCCGTGAACAGTACCACCGCCCCACTTAGGTCTCCCCTCTTTTTTAAGAAACCTAGAGAGGAGGTCAGGAGACCAGGTTGGCTCCGGTTCCCATTGACCGAGTCCTCCGGCCCACCGAACGCCCTTCCAGTCAATGATAAGAACCCCGCTTCCTCCCTCACTGTCTTCTGTGCCAACACCTCCTTGACCTCAAAGATGTTATCAGAGTTGGGGCCACGGGAAGAAGGTGAGGCAGGTCCACGGTAGAAGCGATTCAGGCACACCACCCTTGGAGAGAGAGACTGGGAAGGAGTTCGGGATGCGCAGGGTAGGAGGCCAGGCGAGCTTTGTAGGACAAACCTGTTTAGACGTGGTTGCAGGTAGCTTCAAAGGGACCCACATATTTAGGACCTAACTTGTTAGCTAGGGGTCAGCCCTAAAGCTGAATGAAATTGCCTGGATATACCAACCTTATCGCCTTGGCTCAAATAGTGGGCGTGAGAGTCCTAACGGGTAATCTGTCAGCGGCTGGACTTTTAGTGCGGCAGAAGGCCCCATTAACAGGGCCGGTCGTGTGAGTGCTGCCATAAAGCCTTGATGTCCTTTAACTTGGGCATCCACGTCCGGGGGACATTTACACGGAGGTAGCAAGGGGGAGAGGTGGGCGGGGATGTGACCAAACAACGACAAAAAAAGGGAGGCCCCCGCGGATACCCGAATATCTAAAGAGTTAATAAGAAAACTCCACCCAGGAAGAAGATCAGACCAGTTTATCCTGACGGGCGGAGGACACAAAATCCTCAGGTAGGTCCCCCAACGACCTGGTTGACCACTCAACGCTGCCATTAGTCCTGGGGGTGGTATGTGGCGGTGGAAGAGAATGTCTAACTGGACCTTCTTCAATTGACCACACAAAGCCCGCCAAAATTTAGCAATAAATTGGACACCCCCTATCACGAGACAAAATAATGGAAAGGGAGACGTGCATACGGGAAAACGTGACAGAAAAAATGTTGGGCCAGTTGGGGGCAGAGAGGGTAACCCGATGTCAGTTGGGATAGAAGTGGGGGGCCACTTTTGGAAAAACGGCTCATGTAACAACCCAGATGACCGTGTTTTCCCCGAGGAGGGCGGAGGTCGCTTAATGAAGTCCATGCTACATTGGGGTCCAGGGTTTTTTCTGGCACAGGGAGCGAGCGGCTGAAGAATACCGCGCGTGGCTTGAGAGGGCGAGGAACCTTATTTACGGGCATCAGGAGGTGCATGAGCTAGAAACAAAAGTCCCTCATGTCCTGAGCAAGGGTAGGCCACCAGTAATAACGGATAAACAAATTGGAAGCGACCTATGAACTCCTGGTGGCCCAGGCCATGATGTAGAAGAGTGTCCCCCACTTCAGGATTCTAAGGCGCAAGGCAGGTCGCACGATACGTCTCCCCCGGGAGGTAGGGTGCTGAGGTCCACGGGGGGGCAGGCGCGGTGACGTGAGTCGCTCCGGGGGGGGGGATCAATGAGCTGGGGAGGTGAAGCTCGAGACCCACTGTATCCGAGGAACGGAAGTAGAGTGCATTCAGCTGCTGAGGTTTCTTTTTTTTCCGTGCAGGCCGAAATGTAAGGCGAGGACAAAACGGCAAAGAATAATGACCACCTAGCTTGCCGTGGGTTCAGGTCGGGTGAGCCAGACTGAAGATATAGGAAGATTCTGTGGTCTGTGAAAATGTCAATAGGGTGGCGAGCCCCCCTCCAGTAGGTGACGCCATTCTTCAAGAGCCATGCTTAATGGCCAGTAATTTCAAGATCACCGAATGGTATATGTTCGTCTCGGGCAGGAGGAAAAAACCACAGGTATGTAGCTTACCAGCGGAGGAATCTCTGCAGGAGACCCGCACCTGCGCCGACTGACGGAAGCATCCACTTCCAGAATAAACGGACAGTATAGGGGTCTGGACGAGACATGTGACCGAGCCGAAGCAAACTGCCGCTTGAGCCGGTTGAAGGCTGACTTGTGGCCTCTGGGGCCAGGATTTGGATTTGGCAATCTTCCTAGTCCAGGGGCCAAACCCCATAAGAAAACAAATGGGGATAGAAAAAAAATGCCAACCATTGTTAGAGAAGTGGGGGATGGAATTGCCTATAAAGTAATTCGCAGATATACCCAGAAACGTTGAATGGGCCCGAAGGCCCACTCGTTTGGGGCGCCGACAGCAGCACACCGGGCGGAGAGCTTGGATGTGGATCATCCGGAGACCCTCATCAGAGGACGATGTACCCTAAGAAGGGTAAGCTGGTGCACGTTCAAAGAGGACTTTTTCGGGCCTGTGTGTGCAAAGAGCTGATGAAGTGCGGGGTCGCCTGAGGACCTGGCGGAACTATGGTGCGAGAGTCTCGAGATCAGGGGAGAAGATAAGAATAATCGTCACACAAAGTAGACGATTACACAGACATAGAGTAGGTCCCGAAAGATCTCATAACAAGTTCTGAATACAGCCGGGGGCGGTTTGCAGAGACCGAATAGCATAAACCAAATACCTCGAAATGGCCGTGCCCGTGTATTAAATGCCGGTTTTCCCATTCGTCAACCTTCCCTAATATGCGGAATTAAGTTTGTATGCCCCACGTAGAGATAGTCCAGTTTAGAAAATATTTTTCGCCCCAGCGCAGAGGGCGGCTCAAAAAGTTCGAGATTAGGCAAACGGATAGCGGTTTTTTAAAACGGTTAAATTTTATTCAGGGCCCTAGCCGATAGTCGATGCAGGGCCGGAGAGACCGTCCTTTTCTCGCACGAAGGAAGAATCCCGTCTCCACCTGTGAGATCGAGGACCTTACGGATGAATCCATTGCGAGGGTTCTCCTTGACGTACTCCTGACAATCGCCTTAATCTCACCTTCCTCCGGGAACGGAGAGAGGGTAAACCTCCGTGCCTCTCTGGGAGTAGTACATTGCGCATAGTTGCAGGTCAATGGGACAATCATAAAGGGGCCGGCTGTGGGGGGAAGAGTCTCAGCCCTGGCTCTCAGAAAAGACATCGGCAAAGTCCCCAGGTAAGGCGAAGGGTAGGACCTGGATGAGGTTTGGCGAGACTTTTCCGTGGAGACGACTTGTGAGGGAGCGAGTTGCGGTCTTAAGACAGGCAACGAGAGAGACACCGGAACCTCCAAGCTGTGCCTGACTTCACCTGTGCACCAATCGCAAAGTCGGATATGGTCCAGCAGCAAGGGAGGCCCATAAGGATTTCTCCCGAGGAGGATCGAGGCAGGACTAGAAGTTGCAACGTCTCCATGGTGAAGGAGCCCCAATTTGCAAGAAGAGGGGGAGACCGTACGGAGGCGGATAGCGTCCTCCTTTAAGGAAGGCATTCGCCACTGACCGTATAGGAGACGAACATGAGTGTTTCTTTGCAGCGAGTTCACCGGGAGTACGAAACCTGGTCACAAGTTCGTGCTTATGAAGTTTCCTTCCTCTCGATCTTGAGGTCGAGTAAAGGCGGTGGTCGCTGAAAGGGTGCTGTCCTGAGGAAGCACCAATATGTGACGGCATGGTCAGGTTACTGGGGATAGGTCCGTCTGACATAAAAAAAACCTAGGGTATGCCTCTCCTTTTACGAGCCTAGGTGCGGAGTTTCCTGGGCGCACCGGACCAGGATCCCCCAATGAAATGGCCAGAACCGCCGTCCACAATAGAAGCAGAGCGCTTCAGACGAAGCTGATAACTTCTACTATCCTCCTGGACAGGTGGGCTCTCACTCGACCTGCACAGGTTCCTCATCAAGAGGCCGATGTAGGAGTGAAGTAGGTGAACGCTGGAACGTGGGTGATGCCAAGCGAGGGAGACGGCGTGGACGGAGGACTGTTTCCTCCACTCCCGTTGCAGGGGCGGAGCACTTGTTTGCCTTTTTTCCGGCGAAGCGAATATCACACAATACATTCTGGGTGGCCAAATGGGGATTAGGTCAATCCATGGCAGCCTGGTAAATCCGAGCGGTACGTCGAGCTCGTCCTTGATTCGCCCCGAGAGCTTGCCAAAATGTCGTTACACCAATGCTTTCGTGTTCCAGTCCCAGCTCCAATACGAGAGTGCGAAACTGCACCGAATAACTGACCGCTGTGGTAGTCTGCCCTGACGTAGCCGGAGCAAAAGCGCTGCGGCCGGAAAGAGCCGAAAAGTACGGCCAGGATCCTCGAAGATGGTGCGGAACCGCCCAGGAGGAACGTTTGGAGGTCCCGCAGCCGTCAGAGGATCCCCACGATCCCAATATGTGGCGTAGCCCAAGCCAAGGCTTCTCCAGACAAATGGCTGATTATGAAGTGCCAACCTTGGCATCTCTCTGTAGGGAATTGGTGCCTTCCATCATTTCGAGTGGATGGAGCACATGGCTGATGAACCCTCCGAGCCGACACATCTTTGGGGTCTCCATCGTAGAGCGTGAAGGGGAGTGGCAGATGCAGAGACGGGCCCCTGAAGCCGAAGCAGGCGTAGGGCAATGGATGCCGGATCAACGGGATGCAAGGTGCGAGAGGCGGCAGCCGATGGAGGTCAACGAGTCGCCTTAGGTTCTGTCATACAGCATACATGGCCGCAAGCTGGTCGATGCGTCTTTGACCTCTGCTGCGACAGCTGTAGAGATGGTGCCCAGGAGATCAGGCAGAGGGTACCCAGGACGAGATACCATGGCCAGTCTGGTACTTGTTAACAGGAGGATGTGGATCCGCTGCTGGGGCAAGCAAGAGCGATGATAGCTAACCACGCCAGTGGAACAGGATCTAAGTAGATCCCCGGTTTTTCAGACCGAGAGCCCGCCAGCAAAAGCGGGATGGTGACTTGCTGCGGCGTGAGAGCTACAGGTTCGTTACCCCTGACCGTGACTTGCTTGCGATGGCAGCCGGGGTATCAGCGCGTGGGTACAGAAAAAACGTAATCCGGTGAGGCGTAGTCTGGGACAGGCAGAAGGTCAGGGCAGCAGCAGAGGTGTTTCAGGTAGTCAGAAACTGGGACAGACGGACAGGTGCAGGTGCGGCAAACAGGCAAGTCAGGAAACGTAAGCAAGCGGACTGGTGTACACACGGTAAGTCAATACGGAACTCCATACTCATTGGTTAAATAACTGCACTTAAAACCAAAAACACACCGAACAGACTGGCAGGAAGTACTGGTTGTCGATACCTTAAATAGGACCAGCGCCGACAATAACCAATTATCTCGGGACACTGGCCCTTTAATTTAGGAGAAGCCGGCGCGCTGGCATGCTCCTTAAAGCTGGCGGCCCGCCGCGCGACGGCCGGGACACGGCAGGCGCGGCGTTCACTCGGAGCGCGGCCAGGTAGAGAGGCGGCTGCCGAGGCAGAGAGGGGATGGTCGCACGGGCCCCCCAGGCTGCCGCGCCAGACTCCCCGTGCGAGCGGGGGAGAATGGGTCGTCGGGGGGCAGCGTGGAGACCCCGCGGACCCCCCCGTGACAACACCCTGTCTCGTGCCATTGTATATCCTGAAGGTGTTTGGACAATGAGCTGTTGAGTCTTGACCTTAGCTGATGGGTTCTGATATAAGGGCGCGGATGTGTCCCCTGTAAAATTTGGGCCAAGTTGGCCTATGTGTTCAAGGGTAGAGGACAGGAGACCCATTAGATCCTGTCAAAAAACGGCTTCGTCTCTGTCATCAAGCGACAGGACCATCATGGGCTTTCCAATGTGAGGCGGGCAAACTGGAATGACATCCTTGCGTCCTTTAGATATTGTCCCGGGCTTCTCTCCCAGGAACAAACCCCTCTTTATTCGGATGAATCAAAGCGGGGAGGTAAGTGTTTAGGCGATTCGCTAGCAATTTGGAGTATATTTTTAAATCAACATTTAAAAGAGAGATGGGCCTATAACTCCCACATGCTTGGGGGTCTTTACCTGCTTTAGGGAGGACCGAAATATGTGCTAAAGTGGAACCCCCAGGGAATGGAGAAGCTGCTGATTAGCATTATTAAAAAGGTATCAAGCATGAAAGGTGGTTGGGGGGGAAAGAGAACCAAGTGGGTACTTAAAAAAAGGACAGTTGTGTAGTTGGTTGTAGCCCAGCTCCCTAGCCATATTGGTGTGCAGCACGGAGATGCCGCTCAATCTGCGGGGCCAAGTTCAAATTATTGGTAGGAGATTTTCCCCAGCACCCCCCAATGAAAAAGAAGGTAAAATCAAAAATCCCCTTTATTGGTCAAAAATTTTAAAAACAGAGACACTGGGAATCAGCAATGGCTGAAAGTATTCCCAAAGACAAAACAAAAAAAAGTTTACGTAACGCGTTTCGGGGGGTAGCAGTCCCCTTTTAATCTAGCAGTAACGAAAGAACTAAATGTCGGTTTTGTATAACCAAAATATTATGGATGATTATCTAATCAGGTGGAATCAGTGGGTTCTTCCCCCTTCCCGGGGAACGCCACTCCTTTTTTTTGGGCAATGGAACCGTATGAAATTTGGGGTAATTTTTCTCATTCCACCTGATTAGATAATCATCCATAATTTGTGGTATATAAACAAAATTATGTTCTTCGTTACTGCTATGAGAAGGGCACTGCTCCACGCCAAAAGCGTTGGGTAATCTTTTCTTTTTTGTTTTTGGGCATATCTTGCACCATTGCTGTTTCCCAGTGCTGTCTGTTTTTTAATTTTTTTTCCCAAAAAAGGGCATTTTTTTTTACACTTCCTTTGCTTTGGGGGTGGTGCGGAAAAACTCTCCTACAAATGGATTTTAAAAAAAGACACCGTAAAGTCCCGGCCGAGGGTCTTCCGTGGGAAATCCAAACAACCCGGCCCCCCATTCTGCCGCTGTAAAGGGCTTCTCCAGGGCCTGAATGGCCTCGATCGGAAGTGCTTAAAAAGGGGAATGGAGTTTAAGTTGGGGTTTGAGACGGCGGGGGATTTTTCCCTGGGAGATTTTTAACATTTCAGTAAAATTTCTAACTGGGCAGCACCCCGTGGTAGCGCAGTCCGACCACATGGTTTTTATACTTGGAATGAAAATGCGCTATTTCCCTTTGCCCCCGGGCCCAAAAGACCCCCGCTTTTGTTCCTATCATAAAATTTGTGCGCAAACTGAAGAAGCTTGCCCACGGGGCCTCAAACAACGGACACATCAAATTTTTTCTAAAGCATTTGATACTGTGCCAGTGACCTTACAGAAGGATTGCATAGTAGAATATTAATCTATGCAAATTATATTAATTTGTTTAAAGTAATTAACACAACAGAGGATAATGTTCTGTTACAAAGAGATCTGAATAGGTTGGAGACCTGGGCAGAGAAGTGGTGGATGAGGTTTAAGGGCTTGTTCACACGACGTTTTTGTGATCCGTTTTTTAAAAAATCCGCAAAAGGGAAAACAACAATTCTCAGTGTTTAAAATTGCTTTCAATGGCAAAAGCGCTCGCTGTTCACACGGTGATCGCCGATGGCTTTTCGCGATCCCGTTTTATTCATTTTAAGAATTGACTTTTCAATTTTTTCTTTCGTTTTAGCAAGAGAAACCCCCTAGGGAAAAATGGAGACCCCTTTTGGCATCCCGAAAAAGACCCAAAACGCAGCATACATTTGGGTGGGTTTTTGGATCCGCTTTCGATGCCAAAAAAGCACCCTAAAAGCATTGGATTTAAATTTAAAAATAAAATTTGAAAAATTATGTTTGGGGGTTATATTTTGTATCATTTTTAAAGGAGGGCTAATTTTTCTAATGAATGTGCTATTTGGGAAAAAACCTTATTTACATGGGTAAAGGAGAGGAGGATAATGTCAGTCCCAAGCCCCCGATACCACCGATGCAAAGGAGTAGGTTCCGATTTGAAAATATTGGTTGATTTAAAAAAAAAATTGGGGGGGGGGGGGGGGTCGGGTTCTAAAATCATAGGTGTATGTACAGTTGATTGACACTGGGTAAAAAAAGGTTTTTTTCTTGGTTATATTATATTTAAATTGCAGTTTGAAGGGTTTATTTAAATAAAACATTTAAAAAACGGGTCCAAAAAAAGGATCCCTAAAAGCATGCAAAACGCATCCAAAACGCATCCAAAAAAAAGGATCAGCTTTGTGTTTTCTGGATCCGTTTTTGGATGCATTTTTCCTCCCTTTTCGCGGTTAAAAAAACGGATCCGTAAACGCATCCAAACTCGTTGAACAAGCCCAAACAGATAAATGCAAGGTTATTCCTGGGGAGGAAAAAACCTTTCTATATTTCTTGTAAATAAAAAACGCTGGGAAAAAAATGACTGGAGAAGGACTAGTGGGCAGTAAATTAACTTGCAGCCATGTCCCGGAGCGCAGCTGTCAAGGCAAAAAGGGGTTATGGGTGTATTAAAAGGGGCATAGAAGCACATGATGAGAACATTTTTCTCCCCTTATACAAGTCACTGGTTAGAACACATGGAATATTGTGTACAATTTTTGGGCACCCGGTGACAGGAAAGACATTGTTTGAGCTTCAAAGGCAGGGTTTAAAGGCAGCCCAAAAAAAACAATAAAAGGACTGGTGGACTACAGTACCCAGAAAGATTAGCAAGATTAGGTTTTTTTGTTAGAGAAAAGACGGCTTGGGGGACATAAAAAAAATAGTAAAATATTCAGGGTCAATATTGAGATTTCTCCCAAGATCATTATATCGGGATTGATCCAGAACAAGGGGGCATCCTCTAGTCTTGAGGAAAAAAAAGTTTTCTACATAAACATAGAAAGGGATTCTTTACTGAAAGCAGTGAGACTAGGGAATTTCTCTGCCAGAAACTAGTCATGGTAAATTTCACTAAAAAAAATTTAAAAAAGGATCTTATGCATTTCTGAGTGTAATAGTATACAATTTATAGTGCCCCAGGATTCTGGAGAAGAGTCGTTGAAATGCGGATTTATTCTGGTTGCCAGATTTTTTTCCCCCTAAAATGAGGACAATTGGTTTCTACCTCAAGGAGGTATTTGCCTTCCTCTTGATCTACACTATTGCACAATAGGCTGAACATGGACGTTGGTCTTTTTTCGGCCTTACAAACAATTAATATTGTTTGGGTACTCTGTTCCTGTGGTAGGGCTTTAAAAAGTGCTTCTTCTCTGCCCCCCCAAGGGGTTCTAAGTTAACAAAAGTGGCCCCTGTTGTTTTGGGCCCCCCTTTTCCTAAAGGTACCTGCAGCACCAGAACCTTTCCCATTCATCCATTTCTCATAACAGCATTTTTCTTTGAAAACCCCCCAAAGGGATGGCACAGAGAAAATGAGATCAGCGAAGAAATTGACTTTCCTTGGGATCATCCCCGGTGACCGAGAGGAAACTTTTTTTATTTCTATGATTTTTTTGTATTACAAATCAATACGAAGGAAAATACAGGGGGAACATCACAGGGGTTTCCAATGATGAAAAAAAATAATGGAAAACCTGAATATGATCTCCCAGTATGGTCCATTATTTATCATGGAAAACAATGCAGCCATAGTAATGTTACAGTAGCAATGAGAATGGTGAGTAGCCTGTAGTATCGAGAGGGAGAGGGCCCGCCAGGAACCAAGGGAATCAGATGGTCATGTGCAGCCTGGAGGCTTGTTTTCATTATTTTGATGTATATGGGAAAAAGGAAAATTCTAACCAGACAATCAGTTTTTTTGCCAATGTCAAATTGGTTTTTGTATTGCCGTAAAATCCTTTTTTTTTGCCAATTCATTTGGGGGCACAGCGACTTTGGGATAGGCCCCTTTCCCAGGAGGCGGGCCCAGGTGGACCAAATGCGTTGGGGCCCCCCCCCTGGGGCCCATATCTTCCTCTGACGCCAGGCGATCAGTTTTTTAGCCTAGTGTTTTAGGAGGGACACTGCTCCCCCAGCCTGCAAGTTTTTTTTTTCTTTCTTTGCGGAAGGTGATTGAGCAAAATGGTTCACCTTTGGAAGGGGATCGAGCCCCCACTTCTCTTTTGGAAAAGGGATCGAGCCCAGCTCTCACTTCAGGCGGGCCCTAAAAGCGTAGTTTTTACTGTACTTTTTCCCCCCCCTGAGGGGGTTCAGGAAACCGTCCTTTTTTTAGCTGGTGGCCCCCCCTTTTCCCGACCACCCGTCCCCCCACCTGCCGCCTCCCTGGGGCCTTTTTTATGGATGCCCTAGCCCCACCTCTGGGTGCATGATTCGAAAGGGGGGATGCCGCGACCCTGAAGACCCTCAAAAAGTGAATATCCCGGCTTCCCCCATATTGGGGGTGGTTGGGGTTCCCCTTTTTTCCCTTTTGGTTCAGAGGGGGCCCAAACTTTTTTTCCCTTTTCCCTTGGGGGGGGGGGGCAAAGGGGGAGGGAGCACGTTCTCCCCGCTGAGCCGGAGCTGGCGCTGTGCAGCGGGCAGGTTAGCCTGCTGTGTCAGCTTTTGGTCAGGCATTTGGCCCCCTGTCAGAGACTCCCTCCATGTTAAGGATGAGTATGTCTCAGCCTCCCAGGAGGAGGTCTCCTTTAAGCACAGCAGGCAGCAGCGTCTGGTGTTCCCTACACACCTGGAGTTTGAGGAGCTACCTGTGTTTGCGTCTTCGTGGGTCAGCAAAGCCTGCATGGCCTGGTCTAAGCAGCGGCAGCAGGGGCTGTCAGCTGGAGCTTCCACAGAGGAGTTGTTAGGTCTCACTTCCCAGCTTTCTGGCGCTTCGAAGTTCTATGTGACACTTCGCTTGAGTCAGCCCGCTTAGTGGCTAAAGTGTCAGCCAATGCGGTGGCCAAAATCTTGGTCTGCGGATGCAGCCTCCAAGAAGTTATTGGTGGTGCTTCCGGTTGTTCACGGTAAGCTTTTTGGGAAGCGGTTAGACAAGTTAATCTCAGAGGCCACGGGGGATCATGGCACGCTCCTCCCTCAGAGCCAGCCGGCATGGCGCCATTCACTTAAAAAGCGTGCCCATTTTCAGCCCTTTCGGAGCTTTTTGTGCAGGCCAGCTGCGGGGAAAATTCAATTAAAGTGCCTCTCAGCCAGACCAACTCTGCCCTGGCGGTCTCACGTTTTGTTTGAGGACTTGCCCCCACCCGAAAATTTGTCTCGGGTGGCAGGTGCAGGTAGACGATGCCTGGGTCCGCGAGATCATCTCTTCAGGATACAGGATTCACTTCAGTTCACCTCCCCAACACGGTTTCTTCTTTCTTCCCCGCCGCTTCTCCGGCCCGGGTGTCAGCACTTTTTCTGGCCATCCGCACCCTCCTCCTTCCAGAGGTGATTATGCCTGTCCCTGAGCCCGAGCGGTTTCAGGGTTTTTACTCAAACCTCTTTATGGTCCCCAAAAAGGTCAGCTCGGTGAGGCCGATGTTGGAGCTCAAGGGGCTCAACCGGTTTGTGCAAGTTCCCTTTTTCCGCATGGAGTCGCTCCCATCGGTGATAGCTTCACTGGAGAAGAACGAATTTCTGGCCGCCATAGAGATTAAAGACGCCTATTTCCCAGGTCCACCAGCAGTTCCCGCGTTTCGCAGTAGTCTGGCAGCACTTTCAGTTCAGGGCTCAGCCGTTCGGCCTCACAACTGCACCAAGGGTCTTCACAAAGGTTCTGGCGCCCCTGATGACGATTCTTCGCGTCAGGGGCGTGACTGTTATCCTGTATCTGGACGACCTTCTAGTGAAGTCTCCTTCTCATCGCGCCTGTCTGGACAGCATCAGGATCATCTTAGACACCTTAGTGCGCTTCGGGTGGGTATTCAATTTCGACAAGTCGTGTCTGAACCCATCGTAGAGGATAGAGTTTCTGGGTGTGATTCTCAACACTCAGGTGTCCACAATGTTTCTTTCACCAGGGAAGATCCAGCAGCTACAGTCAGACATTTCTGTACTTCTGAATCACACCCTATATACCCTTCTCACTTGCATGCGGGTTCTCGGCATAATGGTGGCTGCCTTCGAGGCTGTGGACTTTGCACAATTCCATTCTCGCCCTCTGCAGCGGGTGATCCTGTCTCCAACATTCCTAATGTTGGTGCAGAATAGACTTGGATACAAATACAGCTTTTTCTTCAACTCTACCCACAAGTGTTCAAAAGATCAAAACATTGTTACCCTTTTGCTTGTCAGTGTCTGTTCTACTTAAATAGCTTGAGTATTGTATCATAAGGTGATAAACATCCTGATGTTACCATTTTACTACAGTAAAGTTATCACTTAAACATACACCATGTATGAGGGAGTCGGAGTCGGAGGTTTGGGAAATTGAGGAGTCGGGGCTTCGGCTTGCCGACTCCACAGCACTGCTGGACACAACAATCTGTCTGCCACTCTGTGTGCAAGCTGACCTGGGCTGGTGGCTAACCTCCCCTGCGTTGCATCAGGGGAAGTTGTTTCTGTCCCCGCAATGGCTTATCACCACAGATGCCAGTGCATCGGGGTGGGGCACAGTCTTTGGCTCTCAGACGACTCTGGGTTTCTGGTCCCGCACGGAATCCGGTCTTCAGATCAATGTTCTGGAGCTCCGGGCCATTTTCCTAGCACTCTCGCATTGGTCCCCTCTTGTTCGAGGTCACCCATTGCGAGTTCAGTCCGACAACACCACGGCAGTGGCCTACCTGAATCATCAGGGTGGCACCAGAAGCTGGGCAGTTTTTCGGGAAGCTGCAAGGAGTCTTCGCTGGGCCGAGCAATCAGTGCCGACTTTGTGGTGGTCTTCATTCCAAGGGTAGAGAACTGGTTGGCCGACCATCTCAGTCGAGTGACAGTTGATTCCGGGGAGTGGGCTCTTCTGCCGGAGGTGTTTTACCTCCTTTGCCAAAAGTGGGGGACGCCAGACGTCGCCTCAATCACCAACTCCCGAGGTACGCGTCCAAGGCCAGGGATCCCCTAGCAGTAGATGCGCTGGTCCTGCCTTGGAGTCAGTTTGCTCTGATCTACCTGTTTCTTCCTTGGCCTCTTCTCCCTCAAGTCCAAGAGGGTACCCGCTATTCTCATAGCCCCAGATTGGGGGTAAAAGTGACATGGAGAAGGACTTGGGAATCCTGGTGGACAGTAAACTTAATTGTAGCAACCGGTGTCAGGCAGCAGCAGCCAAGGCACATAGGATTATGGGGTGTATTAAAAGAGGCATAGATGCACATGATGAGAGCATTATTCTCCCATTATATGGGTCACTGGTCAGGCCACACATGGAATATTGTGTACAGTTTTGGGCACCAGTGCACAAGAAAGACATCAGAGAGGTTGAACAGGTTCAAAGGCAGCAACAAAAACAATAAAAGGGTTGGGCTGCAATACCCAGAAAGATTAGCAAGATTAGGGTTATTTAGTTTAGGAAGGTACTTGCCATGGTGAATTCAAAAAGGGTTTGGATGCATTTCTGGAGCCTAATAATATAACAAGTTATAGTGTCTAGGATTCTGGAGAGGGGTCGTTGATCCAGGGATTATTCTGATTGCCAGATTAGAGTTGTGGAAGGAATTTTTTTCCCCTAAAATGAGGACAATTGGCTCCTGCCTCATTGGGGTTTTTTTTGCCTTCCTCTGGATCAACACTTTGCAACACTTTAGCAAAATAGGCTGAACTTACAAACTATGTAACTATAAAGAAGCATTACATCAACTGTGGAGAGTTTATTACTACTTCAATTCTCAATGTATTATTTATCTTATTCACATTTTTGAAGATACATGTACCTCTTATCCCTAACCTCATATTTGTATATGTGCGACTTATGTTTTAATATTACTTTAGTAAGGGTTTGGTTCTCTGTAACTATAGGGGCAGCCAACAAAGAAGAGGATTCTTTACTGTAAGAGCAGTGAGACTATATGGACCTCTTTGCCATAGGAAGTTATCATGGGGAATTAACAGCCCCTAAAGTCCAAATGTGGCCTGAATCTGTCTCAGTGTAATAATAATATTATAGTTACTGGATTTCTGGGGATCGGTCACTGATCCAGGGATTTATTTCCATACATAGGATTACACAGTAGTGAAGAAGACATCAGGTGACTGTGTGGCCCCCAGCAGCTGTCCTAATGTGTCAGGAGGATGGAGCAGGAGTTGGGGCCCCATCATAGAGCCTCCCCCGCAGTCACTGATACATGAGAGGGACAATAAGCAAAAGATCCTAGAACTCACCAACAAGATGACTGAGCTGCTGACTGGAGAGGTGATGCTGCTGGGAATGCTGGGATATTATCCAGTAACACCACTGGAGGGGTAAGGGTGATGACCGTATTATTTTGTGTGTCAGATCCCTATAAGGTGTCAAGACGTCGCTATCTTTTTCTCCATGGAGGAGTGGGAGTATTTAGAAGGAAACAAGGATCTGTACAAGCAGGTCATGATGAAGGATTTGGAGAATCACCGGCCTCTTATGTCACAAGGTAAGGAGATAGAGCTAGTTCTCTTGCCGATTACTTTGGGTGCAGGATGACACTGGCGGCCATGTTGGAGATTTAAAGGGAAGGTGTCCTCAGAAAATAACCTGTGGTTTATATTGTGTTATTTTTTGAAGCTTATGTATTAAGAATTTTTATTGATGTTTTTATTATTTTAGTTTATAATATCACTATCTATATTCTGATAAATCCTGAACTCAGCCTAATAATAGGCTGATCCTTCCTCTTCTGTAGAGAAGAGTTCCTCATTATCATCATAGATGGATTGCAATGAAGGGTGACACCAAAGTGTAGATAACACGGCTTATCACTATCCACACCTTGACTTCTTCCCAGGTCACAGAGCATGCCTCAAACACTCACCCATAGTAGTCAATGAGTAAGCGGTTTAGTCTCCCATGTCCATGTAGCTGCTGTAAAGTATATATCTAAATGCTGTTAAAAGCAGCTGAGACAAGATGGCTGCTCCACACTCCTTCACAGATAACAGAAGTAAAAAAATCTACAATCAGAAATGAAAAATGTTTTCGAGAAAAAGAATATGTATCGTTGAATTAAAAGTAAAAAATTTTGATATGCTTTACATGGGGTTTTTCCATGAATTAATATTAATTTGATCTGCTACCACCTCCAAAATGCCGCTATTTTTTTTTTCTAATTCAAAAAGAGCTGTATTGAAACAAAATGGATACAGAGAAGCATAGCATATGATAAAAATATTGGTAATATTTCCATCGAGATATAACAAAAATACGTTACATACATCAATTTGCAGAAAATCAAATGCGCTTAACACATATACAAACAGAGGTATACAATCAATTTGGCACAATCGCTCTAGGTTGTCTGCCTGCCGCCTCCACCTGAAAAACATCTCTCGCATCCGCTCATTCCTCAACTATGACACTACAAAAAGCTGGTCCCGCCTGTCACTCCGCCTAGATTACTGCACACCTTCTCAGTGCCTCCAGCTAGCACCTCGCTCCCCCTAATCATCTTAACTTGCTGCCATTGATTCACCTTTCCTCCTACTCTCTGCCCTCCCTCGCCAATCTTCACTGGCTTCCATTTCCCCGCGAATTCATTTCAAGCTACTAACCATGACCTACAAGGTCTCCATGACCTCTCCCCTCCCTACCTCCCTGCCCGATTTTCCAAACTTCTCCCCACAGCCACTCTCCGATCCTCTCAGGGCCTTCTCCTCTGCTCTCCCCTTATCAACTCCTCACACAACCGTCTCCAAGACTTCTCCCGTGCTTCACCCACACTCTGGAACTCACTGCCCCAACACATCAGACTCTCCTCCACTTTCACCAGCTTCAAAAGCAACCTGAAAACCCATTTCTTCAGGCTTGCCTATAACCTTCACTAAACTTGTCACTACTTCCTCCACAGACATGTCTGCCCCTCACCTCCTGTCTCTTTCCCCCTCCTTGTAGATTGTAAACCCTCGCGGGTAGGGTCCTCTCTCCCTCTGTCGTGCCAATTGTCATTATCCCTTATCACTGTACTCGTTTGACTTATGTAATGTATGTAACCCCCTCGAATGTACAGCGCCCTGGAATCAATGGCGCTTTAAAATAAATAATAATAATAATAGATGTGTACACTAACATAGAGAGTATTCAAGGGTAAAGGATGCAATACGGCCAAAACCACTGAGATACAGACTCAGCGTTGTTTCTCAGCTGGTATTGTAAAGTAGGCTTATCCATTATAAATTGCGGAACAAGGTTGAACTTGGTATATGAAAGAAAAAACAAGAACCAATGAATGGTGGAGTCGGTCGGTCACAGAGAAGGGAGGGGAAGAAGAAACAGTTTCCAACCTCCACCATGTCCCAGTAGAACAACGGGAGATCCCAAAGGAGAGGGGAAGGACAAAACATCTCAAGAAGAGGATCGATATAGATCACATTGGCAAAAGACTAACCAGTCCTCCCAAATCTGAAGATGCTGTAATGCTAAGTGGGGGGAGTCATTCCTAAGCTTTTCCATACGCTGCAAAACATGGACTTCCCGCAACCAAGAGGAAACACGACCTCACTGTGGACTTCCACAATCTAGGAATGACCATCTTTGCTGCCAGGAGAAGGAATAAGATGAGATGGGACCTGAAAGCGGATGTCAGGAGAGGTATCTGGAAGAGGAGCAGAACAGCAGGATCATCGTAATTCAACCCTAGTAATTGAGTGTATGAGATCCAGAATTTGTATCCAGAAGGGTTGAATCTCTGTGCAGCCCCACCAGATATGTGACATGGTACCAATATCCATCTGACATCACCAACATACATTGGTGGCCCCTGGGTAAAGAGAGTGTAATAGTGACTGGACTCTGTACCAGCGTTTGTCAATTTTATAGTTGAGCTCATGAGCTTTTACCGAGACGGATGATTTGTGAGAGAGGAAGAATATTGTCTTCTGCCTCAATGGTCCTCTCCAGTTCCCTCTCCCAACTCGCCTGAAAGGGGTTTGCACCCGTAGCAGTTGGCTGTAACAAACTATAGATTCTTGAGAGGGCACGTTTTCCAGTAGAGTCCTGCAAGCACCACTCCTCGAAAGGCGAGAGGGACCTATGCAAATTCAACGAGGATTTGAAGGTAGTATATAGACTCCTAAGTTGATAGAAGTGTAGCCTGGAGAATCTTGTTGTTGTCGAGTCGCCAACAAGCTCCTGGTAAGCTTTAAGAGAGTTCTCAGCAAGAATCCTCCTAAAGATTGTGGAGGGCGGGGCGAGTCCCAGGAGCCTAGTTAGAGCTGCCATTACGGGTTCCGGTACTGCTGGGTTACCCACTATGGGTGTGCACGGGCCTCCTGGTCTGAACAAAAGCATTCTCGAGGGATACTTCCAACCTACTAAGATAGTGGTTCGAGTCACCAATGGGATTCGAAGAATGAGATTTTTTGGCATATGGGTGGTCGGCATCCAAGGTAGCGCTGACACTGGCGCCCCATGTAGTAAAGATTCAAACTGTACCCAGGGTTTCGTGGATCCACTATGGAAGGATTCAAGAACTCTGGTCATGGTTGCTGCTAGATAATAGGCTGGAGGGTCCGGGAGACCAAGGCCACCCTCAGTCTTGGGCCTAGTAAGTATAGAGTACGCCAACCTGTGGTGTTTCTGGGCCCACACAAAGTCAGAGATTAGTTTACGCAGAGCAACGAAAAATGGCTTGGGAAGTACTAAAGGAATGGTTTGAAATGGGTATAGGAGGCGGGAAAGGACATTAATTTTTATTATATTTATACGGCCAATCCAGCTGAAATCCTTCCTATCCCATTTCAAAAGATCGCCACTAAGCGTGGAGAGTAAAGGCGTAAAATTGAGTTCAAATATTTTCCCCATGCAGGCCGGTATATGTACCCCAAGGTATTTAAAGGAGGAGGAGGTCCAAGAGAAGGGGAAGGAGGACCTCAGCTGTGGCAGAAGGCCATCCGCAACATTTAAACTTAAAGCTAAACTCTTATTCATATTAATTTTATGTTGACTGAAAGAACCATATTGTTGCAGAGTTCTAAGTGCTGCCGGTAAAGACTCCCGGGGGTTTGCTAGGTAGAGCAACAGATCGTCCACGAATGCCGAGCACTTCACTTGTTGGTCAGCAATGCGGACGCCATGGATAGAGTCATCCGCTCTAATAGCTTGCACGAGATGCTCCATCACTAATATGTAGAGCAGAGTAGACAAAGGACAACCCTGCCTGGTACCATTGCCTATCACAGAGGGGGAAGAGAGCTCACCATTTACTCTGATTTGTGCCCTGGAGAGCGGTAAAGAGCCGATATACAATTCATCATTGCCGGTCCCAGACCCATACATTCCAATAACCCCAACAAGAAAGACCAATCCACACGATCAAAAGCCTTCTCGGCATCTAGGGATAATAGGACACAGGGAAGTTTGGTAGAGTGAATGTGCTGAAGGATGGTGAACGTTTTCAGGGTGTTATCCCTCGCCTCCCTAGAGGGGACAAACCCAACCTGATCCGGGTGCACAAGCAAGCCCAAAAGCGGGCTAAGACGCTGAGCTATCGGTTTGGTAAAGAGCTTGAGGTCCGTGTTTATAAGGTAAATAGGGCGATAGCTAGGGCACAGATTATGATCTTTACCCTCCTTAGGGATCACTGTAATATAGGCCTGTAAAAAGGCATGGTCAAAACTGGAGCCCTGGAATAGTTCATTGAAAGACGCCACAAGAGGGGCCGATAGTTCATCAACTAAAGTTTCATAGAAGATGGCTGTGTAGCCGTCCAGGCCCGGACTTTTCCCAGCAGGAAGTGCAGAAATCGCCCTCTTGATCTCTTCTGGGCTAAATGGTTCCTCCAGGGAGGCGAGGGAGTGAGAATCCAGTGAATGCAAGGTAGTAGAAGAGAGATATGCTTGTAGTGCTGCTCGGAAATCCTGCAATCTCGGAGCGCTTTCAGGAGGGGTGAGATTATAAAGGCCAGAGTAATAAGTGTGAAATTCTTTCAGAATATCTCTGGTCAAATGGACCAAGCGACCATTCGAACTTTTAATGGAGGGGATGAACAAAGAGGCTCGTCTACCACGTAGAGCACGAGATAAACACTTACCGGGCTTATTGCTAGAGTAAAGCTGACGATAACATTTATGGTCCATCAATTGCAAGATTTCATGGCGAGTTAGTATCAGATCCCTAAGGTCTGACTCCAAGCCCGTGGACTTGTGGGCCGACTCGAGGCAATTCAGTCTCTGCATGAGAGTTTGTAATTTATGCAACAACTCTTTTAAGTCTCGCTCCATGTTTTATGAGGACGCCACGCAGGACAGCCTTTAGAGCCTCCCATTTGATCTGGAGGAGAGTATCATCTGTTTAATGCACAAGGTTAAATGATTCAATCGTGGTTTTCAAGTCCAGAAGGCATACCGAGTCAGACAGAAGGGACACGTTTAGTTTCCAGGAGAAGGGGGGCTTACTGTAATGGGAAAGAATTAAATCACAATGCACTGGTGCATGGTCTGAATGTAAGATGTTACCAATAAATGAGAGATCTGTGGGAGCAGAGAATGTGCTGGGAATATATAGTCTATCCTACTGTAGGATTTATGTGGATGGGAGAAGAAGGTATAGTCTCGATCATTAGGGTGGAGGAGACGCCAAATATCCACCAGTTGCATATCCTGGAGCAGTCTGCGGATCCTGCCCAAAGAGCTCAACGTCATGTGAAGCGGCCACCCGAGGTATCCAATGATGGGTTTAGAGCCAGGTTGAAGTCACCACAAAGAATGAGCTGTCCCTGGGCAAAACCCATGAGAGCATCTAATGTTTTAGTGAAGAAAGAGGATAAACCCGTGTTAGGGGCGTAGATGTTGGCGATTGTGTAGGTGCGGCCCTGAATGCTACATTTGATGAAGAGATAGCGAACATCAGAGTCAGGCATGACATCCAGGATCTGTACCGGCAATGATTTTTGGAAGAAGATCGCAACCCCCTTCGTTTTGGCGAGCGAGTTACTGCTATGGTACCAGGCAGGGAAGTACCTATTTCGGAATCCTTGAATGTGGGTATCCAGCAGATGGGTCTCCTGTAGACAGACAATGCGGGACTTTTGCTTGTGGAGGTGGTAAAGCACTTGCGCACGTTTCTCGGGGACATTAAATCCCTTCACATTGAGGGATGTGACCCTGATACTAGCCATCAGGCAATAAAACTAATTCTCTTAAGGGAAAAGACCCGAGAAAAATGTGCAGTGGGGAAAGTAGGACCGACCAGGGGGAGCAACTAGAAGACACTAGGACAACACGTCCATAGTCAAACAAAAAGGCTTAAATAACACAGGCCAACACCGAACAATGAGCAGAAAAATAACTGCAAATGCCAGAAGATTATAGGAACTGGCCAATGATCCCCAGGGGCGCGGGGGGGACGCTTACCCAGGATGACCAATACATCCGTGAAAGAGAACGTCAACATATAATTGGAGACATCACAGGAACATACAGATATAATGAGGATCTATGCGGAAGGCAGAATGGGACCACGGCACTCTTAGTACATGCCTCGGTCCCAAACCCCCAACCGCACAGTCAATAAGAGCCAGCAATAATAACTATTAATCTTAAATCGCTAATGCAAACCAGAGTAAGGCAAGGGGAAGGAGAAATAAACACCTTAGGTGTCTTAAGGTCCATACATTACAGACAATACCCATAGAGCGAAACTCAAGTAAACACAGGTTTTAACCTGTCTGAAAGATCTGCAGTCCTGGTGGTCAGCGGTGTGGGAATTTCTTCGATGGGGAATGTGCCGGGCTACTCGGGCGTTGTTGGGACCTCTGAGGTTTAGGCAGCGTCTCCTGAGGAGGAAGGGTCTGATGAGCTCCAGTCAGGCCCTGGTATGGCACGAATTCCATCTGTCACGTTGCTTCCCAGTCTTGCAGGGACATCTCCAGGAGGTTCAGGGAAGCGAGAAAAGCTGGGAGTTCCGAGGGCATACGGAGTAACAGAGATTTATCCTTGTGGCGGACCTGAATGGGAAAAAGGGAACCTCCAGCGATAGGGGATACCTCTCTCTTGTAAAACTCCCAGTAGCGGCCTGACCGAGGCCCGAAGGCAGAGGGCTCTTCTGGAGAGGTCCGGGAACAGACTGAGTTGCATGCCATTGAAGGAAACACTTTGCATAAGTCGGGCCTTCCGCATTATTTCCTCTTTGAGCGTGTATCTGTGTACTCTTCAAATTATATCTCTGGGCCGTGTCGGATCCTGACTTGGCGGGCGCAATGCTCTGTGCGCTCGGTCAAATTCAATCCCAGTCTCTTCTGGTCTACCCAGGATATAATTAAATGCTCTTGTGAGAGTAGGGATCAGTTCACCAGCTTTGACGGTTTCCGGGAGACCTCTGATTCTAATATTGCTTCCTCTGCTGCGATTTTCCAAATCGTCCATAGGATTCACCAGTTGGACAAAGTGGTCCTGTTGCTCTGCTATTGATGTTTGAAGAGCGGATATTGCAGATTTTGTAGATGTTTGATCGTTATCCACTCACTGGATCCGCTCCTGGAGAGCAGCGACATCCGACTGAACTGGTATCAAATCTTGCCGTCTAGCATGTTGTAGATCCTGGGCCATTTGCTGAATATCTTGCTTAGAAGGAATGAGAGAGAGGAGAGCCTTAAGCTCTGGATGATCAGATAAGGATTGGAGTGCTTCTTCAGGAGGAGGCAGGCCTGGAGTCTGCATACAGGTGTATGGGCCGCTCAGGACTGTGGAAGGACCTTCAGCTATGGGAGAGGAGCCAGAGACCTGCATGGTAAGTTTGTCACCCCACGTGGGGAAAGCTGGAGAGGATCCCCATGGAGAGTTGTGGTGGGGGGATCGGCGTGCTGAAGCCTGGTTATCAGCTGTATGTATAGGCGGTGGTGTAGGACTGAGTGGATCCTGCACTGTTGGATGTTGCACATTCACCTTGGATGTTTTTAGGTCAGAGCTGGCTAGTGGTGCTGTAGTCAGCGTTACAGACGAGGTGTGGTATGGCCCGCGGGTGGAGTCCATATAGGCCTCTGCTCTTCCCCATTGTTGCGATGGGAAGGCACAAATATGGGATACCAGTGATGGCAGTACTCCCTGAGGAGAGCTTGGGGGCTCTACAGTCTACTGCCCAGGAGAGGTAGAGAGAGTGAGGCAGCTGCCAACCTGCATATGGGATATAGAGACAGGGCTCACTACAGGCAGAGGGAGAAGGTCGGCCGGCGCTGGGTGGCCCTGTGGAGACAATAGGGTCCCCTCCTCTTTTTTCAGTGGTACCAGAGGGTTAATAACTGGTGCCGGTGGCAGACTGGAATTAGGGAGCGGGACGTACCGGCAGTCTCCTGAGGTGATGTCTGTGCCCGGAGCTTTTCGGCGGCTGCCACAGAGGAGCTGAGCACCGCGTCACTCTCTGGGTACCTCGCCCCCTGGGCTATGTCAGCGCCCGTCATCGCTCGCAAGAGCGGGGAGACAGAGGGAGACGTCGGAGTTGCCGGCAGCATCCGCGGACTTCTGTGGGCTCTGTCCAGCGGTGTGGCAGTTGTTCCCGCTCTCTGTTCTGGCACGACTGGGTGCGAGTGGGACTTACTGGGCTTCTGTGCTGGCGGGCAAGATGGTGCGGCTGAGGAGGAGGCACGGGAAGGCGGTAGATCCTCTTGCAGCTCCGAAAGCGGGCTGAAGTAGTTAGAGATGTGAACTTCACCTACAGCAGGTAGTTTGGGGATCTTAGGGGTCTTTCTGGAGCGCTTGCTTCCCATTTTAGCTGAAGTTGGAGGCTGGTTTTGGGTATTCCTGGATGGAGCTCCACTTACACACGTCTTGCTCCTCACATGGCTAGCCACGCCCCTCAGCTACTTTTTTTATTTGGAAATAAAAATGCCCTTGTATCTATACGTTGTGGTTACATGCATGGCATATACCAGGGGTCTGCAATGTCGGATCTCCAGCTGTTAGGAAACTACAACTCCCATCATGCATTCATATAATCTATATCCGTGGGCATGATGGGAGATGTAGTTTCCCAATAGCTGGAGAGCCGATGTTGCAGACCCCTGGCATAGATTCTGCTGTTATCGTCATTCCTTCTAATAATGTCCACCCATTGTGTCCAGCCCTGCATGGAGAATGAGACATGTTCTTAGCAGCACAGAGCACATGATGTGGACATTCTAAGATGGAAACGATAGACCACCAGGGGGAGCCAAAACTAGAATGTAAAAGCAATGTTAGGATAGAGACAAAGTCCTGGTCATTCAAGATAGAAACAGTGAAGCAGTTGTACCATATCCTGACAAACATAAGACAGGTATGTAGCCTTACTGGCCGAGCATTAGATACTGGTGATGCATCAGGTCAGGGGAAGTTAGTCACTTTCTAGCCTTATCAAGACATTTATCCATCATCCTTATGCTCAACTTAACACACATCTGTGTTATATTGGTGTTATATGTGTGATCCTTTGTGTCTCCATTTTAATGTGTTGGTTAGTATAACACCTTGTATGACTTTATATTATGGCACATAAAAGCTGCCTGTATATCTCTTGTCACTAAAGTGTTAACAAAATGGCCGCACAGAATTCTGCTTGTAGAGATACCCACTGTATAATCCAAGTTGGCGCCTCCTCTGAGGTTACGCCGTGTTCGGACATTCCTGAGTCATAGGGAGTATGCCTCAGCCAAAGATGTAACCCATAACAGCTAACAGCTAGGTCCACGTGATGCTTTCTTGTCTTGCTAACCTTGAAAGGTATAAAAACCTGCCATTTTGTGAATAAAAACAGAGAGTATTTACAGCAACAGGACATGTTGTGATTTTGTTTGTGCACCTTTATCATCCTAAGTTAATTTGGAGACCCCACAAGGCTGTAGAGCCCTTTGAGGTTCCGTCCATTTCAATATTACCACCATTGGGAATGGTAAGCTGTCATACACAGGTTGGGTTTCATTCACATCTTAATTTTTAGATCCGATGAATGGAGTCCTATGAATACACTTGGGGCGCCATGTATGAAATTTGGTGTTTACACACCAAATTTTTATTTGCATAATAGGCTAGAATGTGCCTGATTTACCTGGCTCAGGTAAACCACTCTGAAAGTGCTCTACCTGTTCTAACTGTAATGCGAATAGAATTGCTGTAGTGAAGCTATAAAAGTGTAGCTTTGCTACGGTTCTAGTGCGCCTCACCTCCTGCATGCCCCCCAAAATCAGGCGCATTACAAAGTGCCGCGGGTGCTATGTAATGCGCCTGATATTGGCGTGTGGGGCTTTTAAACATTCTACACGGGGCTGCACCAGATATCTGGCATCTTTTTCAGCCTATCAGGCGCTGCCCCATTCACTACATGTTTAAAAGCCCTGTACGCCAATATCAGGCGCATTACATAGCTCATACATATTACCCTTGATGTTTATGCCAGTAGGTTTTCCCAGCTTGTACACCAAGCATAGAGCCATTATGAGATGTAAACACAGCCTAAAAGCAACAGGAGTGACACATGGAAGTAATTATTGGGTTTGGTATGCTCATATGGAGGAGTGTCACTCAACAAATTAGCCAGATGTATTATATCATAGTTCGTAGTATAGGGGAGAATAGATAAAATGGTTGTCTCACTACAAAGATTAGCTTTCAACATGTACGGAATACTAGATGAAGATGTTTTCTAAATATATTGCATTATTTAATTTCGAGTGCACTCGAGTTTCTCTAGTTTCCGACCTGTTCTGTCCTGCTCTCTCAGGTCACACATGCAAAACTGCCAGCAACTTGAGAGCTTCTGTGTTATCTGATCTAACAAAGGAGACTAATTACTACTATTTACTTAAGCTCTGAAGCTTCTCTGGACCAAAAAGAAGGAGATTTTTATCTAGACTATTTAGCTGATGTTTAAATAGCCTGAGTTGATATGCTAATTACCCAAAGCCTTACCAGGAAGTGACAGGATGCATGAATGAGCTGCTTTGGGAAACAGCGAGGTGAGACAACCCCCTTTAAGAGCGGATTACCAAACTAGTTTTGTCAATTGTGATATATGGCAATCTTTCCAAAAATGGCCTAAAACTCAGGAGAAAAAACATGGGCTCCTTAAAGTAGTATACCCATTATTTTAAACATATTTTTTAAGATTTTTCAAAAATGTAATAAAAGACAATATGGTACATCAGCATGTATATCCTTATACATTGGCAATATTATTCAGAGTATCAAACATGCAGTATAAGGATTAATTGTATGGGACATACTGTACATGATGCATACATATATACTGTAAAAATGACACAAAATGTAATATATCTCCCCTCTGACAATATACCAAAGCAATGGAGAAGAAGAACAAATAAACTGTTAAATTGTAACTAAACTATATTGACTTTTAAGGAGAAACCTATCTTGGCAGAATTGCCAGAATAAAAATTAGATATTTACCTATTTTTGGTCCAATAGTGTCCCCATTTGTTCCACACTTTTTAAAATTTTTGGGAGGTATTTAAACATCCTGCCACTTGTTTTTCCCTTATAAAATTATACTGAATAGCAGTTTGGATTTTAGGGAGGGGTGAAGGAGAGAGCTTTAACATTGTCTAGTTAGGTGGGATCTAGCTGCAGTGGTATTAGTTGTCTAGTATGCTTCAGTTATAGGGAGATACAGTACATAACTTCATATGAGAGTAAGGCCATTGTTATAGCTCAGTGGTGGCGAACCTATGGCACGCGTGCCCGAGGTGGCACGCAGGGCCACCTCTGCTGGCACGCATGCCAGGCTGGCCACCGCTGCCTTTCTGCACTGTGACCCGGACACCGTGCCGGGAGGGCTCGGCGTCCGGGTCACAGTGTCGGACCTGGGGCCTTCGGCATCCCCCGGTCTAACACAGCGCGAATCAGGATCCGCCGCGCACCCTCAGCGTTGAGGGTGCGTGGCGGTCCATGCGCTCAGCTGGCAGCGACGCAATGTAATTACGTCATCGCGCCGCTGCCTGTCCTCGGGCGCACAGTCCGTCATAGGCAGTGCGCCCGAGGAGCTGACAGAGGAGCGGCACGCGCTCGGCTGGAGAGAAGAGGACAGAAGAGGAGCGTGCGGCTGGGACGGAAGTAAGGTGAGTATTTAGTGTTGTTATTTTACTTCTGTAATATATATACTGCTTTGGGGAGCCTATCTATATACAGGCTGGGGGAGAGTGCAGGCTATATACAGGCTGGGGGAGAGTGCAGGCTATATACAGGCTGGGGGAGAGTGCAGGCTATATACAGGCTGGGGGAGAGTGCAGGCTATATACAGGCTGGGGGAGAGTGCAGGCTATATACAGGCTGGGGGAGAGTGCAGGCTATATACAGGCTGGGGGAGAGTGCAGGCTATATACAGGCTGGGGAGGGCTGGCTATATACAGGCTGGGGGGAGCTGGCTATATACAGGCTGGGGAAGCTGGCTATATACAGGCTGGGGGAGAGTGCAGGCTATATGCAGGCTGGGGAGAGGCAGGCTATATACAAGCTGGGGGAGCTGGCTATATACTGCTGTGGGGAGAGCTGGCTATATACTGCTGTGGGGAGAGTTATCTGTATACTGGCTGGTGGGGAGAGTTATCTGTATACTGGCTGGTGGGGAGAGCTATCTGTATACTGGCTGGTTGGGAGAGCTATCTATATACTGGCTGGTGGGTAGAGTTATCTATATACTGGCTGGTGGGGAGAGTTATCTATATACTGGCTGGTGGGGAGAGTTATCTATATACTGGCTGGTGGGGAGAGTTATCTATATACTGGCTGCGAGAGCTGGCTATATACTGCTGTGGGGAGAGCTATCTATATACTGGCTGGTGGGGAGAGTTATCTATATACAGGCTGGGGGGAGCTGGCTATATACTGCTGTGGGGAGAGCTATCTATATACTGGCTGGTGGGGAGAGTTATCTATATACTGGCTGTGGAGAGTTATCTATATACTGGCTGCTGGGAAGAGTTATCTATATACTGGCTGGTGGGGAGAGTTATCTATATACTGGCTGGTGGGGAGAGTTATCTATATACTGGCTGGTGGGGAGAGTTATCTATATACAGGCTGGGGGGAGCTGGCTATATACTGCTGTGGGGAGAGCTGGCTATATACTGCTGTGCAGAGCGATATCTATATACTGGCTGGTGGGGAGAGTTATCTATATACTGGCTGGTGGGGAGAGTTATCTATATACAGGCTGGGGGAGCTGGCTATATACTGCTGTGGGGAGAGCTATCTATATACTGGCTGGTGGGGAGAGTTATCTGTATACTGGTAGGTGGTGAGATTTGTTGGTATACTGGCTGGTGGGGAGAGCTATCTTTATACTGGCTGGTGGGGAGAGCTGGCTATCTATATACTGGCTGGTGAGGAGAGTTATCTGTCTGTATTACTGCCTGGTGGGGGGAGCTATCTGTCTGTATACTGCCTGTGGGGAGCTATCTGTCTGTATACTGCCTGTGAGGAGCTATCTGTCTGTACACTGCCTGTGTGGAGCTATATACTGCCTGCGGGGACCTATATCTATATACCTGCCTAATTGAGGGGACCTATACATCTACCTAACTTATGGGACTTATATATTAAAAGTAAGGAGTTGCTGGAAAAGTGAGGATTCTAATATATTTGTGTCTAAATCTGCAGGGATGAGTGTTGGTCGGGAGAAATCAGCATGAAGGTGTGAACCGGATGGAGAAGAAACCGGAATGTGAACGACTCATTGGAGAAACGTCACATGTGAGTCACTAAATGTGCCTGAAATGTAATCTCTTATATGTGTGCAAAGTGTAATGGTTTATATTCAGTAATGGTGTGTCGGTATTATTCAGTCACTATGTGGTGGTGTTGTGGTATTATTCAGTCACTATGTGGTGGTGTTGTGGTATTATTCAGCCACTATGTGGTGGTGGTGGTGGTGTTGTGGTATTATTCAGTCACTATGTGGTGGTGATATGTGGTGGTGGTGTTGTGGTATTATTCAGTCACTATGTGGTGGTGGTGTTGTGGTATTATTCAGTCAACGGTCTGCTGAGCACCTGTGTACACTGCTATCTACCACAATATGGTCACTGTATAGTGGAAATATGGCAGAGGGATGGGCTAAGTGGCCGTCACATCCCTCGTATTAATTGTTGTGCGGCCCCGCTTCCCAACGTTACTTCCCTGCTTCGTGCCGGCGGTGGCGGCACTTTGCGGTAACTAAGGTATTTTTCGGTCACAGTTTCGGCACTCGGTCTCAAAAAGGTTCGCCATCACTGTTATAGCTCCTTTTATAGCTCCAAGAACATTCCCAATCAGTCCATCGACAGATTCCCAGATTTAACAGAGTGACAATCCCACCAAATATGTATTAGGAAAACACCTTTCGAATTACATCTCCAAAAGATAGAGAGAAAGAAGTCTAGTTGAAATATTGGAGGAGATGTCTTGGAATTTTAGAAGTGTTGATTGGGTTTACACAAGGTGGTACTAGTTGGGAAGAACCCAGTGATTTGTTCTTCTATAGCCACCCACTGTTTTGAGTAGTTATGGACCCACCAATATCCTGACTGTTCCAAGATGGCAGCTTTGTAATAAGTTTTTAAACGGGCAGCCCAATACTCCCTTAGCAATAGGTGAGAATTTTTTTTTATCTGCTACTCTTGGCCTTGTGTTTTGTAAGACTTAAATATTTTTTGTAAGGAGGGTCATTGGGAAACCATAAAATGAATTAGAAGGTTCCTAAAGTAGTAGAGGATTTTGGAGTGTAGCATCATTTTAACTGCGTGAATACCGCCTGCACCTGAAAAATATCTCCCGTATCCGCTCATTCCTTAAAGGGGTTGTGCCACCATGTAATGTTGACGTGGGAACCTCCAAAATGGGTATTTATTCAATTTTCTAAATATATGTGATTAAAAAAAGTGAAAACTCTGAGAGCTACAGCTTGGTTACCTCAAAGCTTCCCCTAGTCACGACCCAGGAGCTGAAAGGCCGCGCTTGCGTGAATCACTTCTTATCTGATGACAGGCAGAATGAATGGTCTTTTAAGGCACCGGGTAGCAATATGTTTTCTTTTGTATACAGAATAACTAGCTGTATGTTATTAGATCCCTGCTTTATCTGATGAAAGAGACATGGGAAGGAGCTTTCAATTGCTGTGTAGAATAGGTGTTCTTTTTGTATAAGATTCACAAGTTTAGTTTGATATTTGAGGACAAGTCACGGTCCCCTTATGCTTGGCTGTGTGTGTTGTGTGGTCTCTGTCACTCCGTGATTTTTTACATTACATAGTTTAGCAGATAAGGTTTCTCACATGCCGTCTGAGGCTGTGTCTTGCGTATTGAAGAAAGGGGCGTGGTTTTCTCCCAAAACGTCGTGTGTGTTTCTTTGAAGGCCTCTAAACTGCTGCTCCTATGATTCTGCCAAGCATGAAACCAGTAGATACCTTGGCGGTACTTGCCGATCGTTTGGAATTTAACTCATTGAGTTCAGGTTACAAATGTTTTCTTTTGTATATAGAGATAATTACTAAATTTATTAGATTGTTTTGATGGAAACATAGGCTTTCATTTGGCGATAGTTGTTTTTTAGTATACAGAATTAAAAGTTATATTCATATTAGTAACAAAAGATATTTGTGTCCGCATATGCACTATGTTTGGCTGTTTTCATAGTGGGCGTCTCTGTATGCCGTGATTAACTGGTATTTCTTAGCTGCTACAGTTTTTGCTGTTGAGGCTGTGTCTTGCTGTATTGAATCCACTGTTGTACTGTTTATTAGTTCACTTAAGTTTTGAGACGCTCCCTTGGATTCCTCACTCTCCCCTCTCCCTCTCTCCACTGCAGCTTCATGACTCAGCTTGATTTGTTTACATCTTGCTCTCATGCTGAACGGAGGTCAGTACTTGGTCTGTTGGCAAATCCCCTTTAACCTTGAAAGCACAAAAATGCTGGTGCATGCCCGTTTCATCTCATGCCTAGACTATTGCAACATTCGTCTATGTGGCCTCCAATCCATCCTTAACTCTGCCGCCCTTCTGATTCACCTCTCGCCTCGCTACTCCTCTGCCTCTCCCCTCTGCCAGTGCCTTCACTGGCTTCTCATTGCCCAGCGAATCCAGTTCAAGATAGTAACCTTGACCTACAAGGCTCTCCATAACCTTTCTCCTCCATACATCTCTGCCCTAATCTCTAGATTCCTGCCCTTACACAATCTCCGCTCCTCACAGACCTTCTTCTTTCTCTCCTCTTACAGCCCTCACACAACCGTCTACAAGACTTCTCCCTTCTTCCCCCAACACTTTGGAACCATAACCCCAATCATCAGACCTCCCCCTTTCACTAGCCTTAAAAAACAAAACCAAAAACCCCTCTTTTGGGTTGCCTGTAACCCAAAAATTTTCCGTTGTATACTCACCCCCCAAACTTCCGCCCCCTCACCTTTTGTCTTTCCTACCTTCCCTTTTAAACCACGGTGCGAACCAAACCCCGGGCCTTGTGTTTTTCCAGCCCCCTGCGACCCCGACTCCGCATGGCTGTTTTACCCCAGCCACGCAGAGTAGTCAGCACTTTCACACTTACAGTGCTGGTACAAGAAGAAGATGTAAAATACCCTCCAGGGGGCTACACATCATTTACTCACGCCCCCTGATGGGTGCTTTAAGGGGCATCTGCTTGGGTACGGGGGGGCATCTGGCCCCGTATTTTGGGGGGTATATGGGGCATTGCCTGGTACGGGGGGGCTATGGGCTCTGCTGGTACTGGAGGGCTTGGGCATCTGCCTGGGTACTGGGGGGCGATATGGGGCATTACCGGCTACTGGGGGGCCCTATGGGCATCTGCCTGGCTATGGGGGGGGTATGGGGCATTCCCCGGGGTACTTTTGGGGGCTTTTGGGGCATCTGCCTGGAATGGGGGGGGGGCATTAGGGCATTTTTCCCGGTACTTGGGGGGGGTTTTTTGGCACTGCCGTACTGGGGCAATGGGGCATCTGCCTGGCTACTGGAGAGCTATATGGGGCATCGGCCCGGTATGCGGGGCTTTTGGGGGATCTGCCCCGGGTTTCTTTGGGGGGCATATGGGGGACTGCCTGGGCTACTGGGGGGTTTATGGGGGAATTCTACATGGCCACTGAAAGGGTAGGGGGATCTGCCCGGTTTTTGGGGGCTACATGGGTCAATGGCTAAGGGGGGGCTATGGGGCACACAGGTACGGGGGGCTATTTGGGGGATCTCCTGGTAATGGGGGGCTACATGGGGATTAATGGCTACTGGGGGGGGTTGGGGATCTACATGGGTATGGGGCCATGCAGCCACGCAGAGTCAGTCAGCAGCTACACACTCAGAAGAAGAAGCACTGTACATACATACGGCGTCGCAGGGGGCGTGACACATCACTTTACTCACGCCCCCTGATGGGTGCTATATGGGGCATCTGCTTGGCTACTGGGGGGCATCTGCCTGGCTACTGGGGGGCTATGGGGCATCTGCCTAGCTACTTGGGGGCTATGGGGCATCTGCCTGGTAACTGGGGGGGGCTATATAGGGCATCTTCCACGGGGGCTTATCTGGCTGGGATATAAGGGTTTCTGCCTGGCTACTGGGGAGCTATATGGGGCATCTGCCTGGCTACTGGAGAGCTATATGGGGCATCTGCCTGGCTACTGCGGGGCTATGGGGCATCTGCCCGGCTATTTGGGGAGGCTATATGGGGTTTCTGCCTGGTTTACTGGGGGCTATATGGGGCATCTACATGGCCACTGAAGGGCTATGGGGCATCTGCCTGGCTACTGGGGGGCTACATGGGGCATCTACATGGCTACTGGGGGGGCTATGGGGCATCTACTTTGGCTACTGGGGGGCTATGGGGCATCTTCCTAGCTACTGGAAGCTATGGGGCATCTGCCTGGCTACTGGGGGGCTATATGGGGCATCGACCTGGCTACTGGGGGGTTATATGGGGCATCTACATGGCTACTTGGGAGCTATGGGGAATCTGCCTGGCTTCAGGGGGAGGGGCTATATGGGGCATGTACCTGGCTACAGGGGATTATATGGGGCATGTACCTTGCTACAGGGGACTATATGGGGCACGAACCTGGCTACAGGGGATTTATATGGGACATTTTTGCCGGGCCACAGGGGACTGTATGGGGCATCTACCTGGCTACTGGGGACTATAGGGGGCATCTCCCTTGCTACAGGGGGGCTATGTGGGGCATCTCCCTTGCTACAGGGGGGCTATGTGGGACATCTCCCTGGCTACAGGGGGCTATATGGGGCATATTACCTGGCTACATGGGGCAATTACCTGGTTTGCAGGAGGCATATTACTATTTGGCTACAGGGGGCAAAATACCTATCACCTACATGGGCAGATAAAAATGTCATCTACAGAGGGCTTTATACCCTTATCTACCTACAAGGGTCATATGTACCTATCTACCTATGGGGGGCTAATATATTCTTCCTGGTTCCCCTCAAAGGGCTAATTATAATAGCAATACTGTACAAATGTAACAGTTAAGGAGAAGTTCTATTTACACAGTTAATTATGTCGGCCCTTTAAGGTACGCCGTGAGGCTGATGTGGCCCCGGTGAAAACGAGTTTGACACCCCTGTTGTAGACTGTAAGCCCTCACGGGCAGGGACCTCTCTCCTACTGTACCAGTTGTTAGTTATTAATTTGTCACCTTCGTACTTGTTTGACCTATGTTATGTATGAAACCTGAATGTACAGCACCCTGGAACCAAGGGCGAACTAAAATAAACAATAATAATAGTACATCCTAGCCAAGAGATTAGGGCTTTTGAGTAATTGGCAATATCTACCTGAAGAGTCTTATAAAGTGAATTGTGATTGGCAAGAGCAAGTTTTGAGGGTGGGTATGTTAAGGAGCTCTCCAGGTAGGGATTTCAGCATCCAACCACTGATATGGCAATTACGATTGCGTAACTTCACAATTGGTATTTGAAATTCCAATATTTAGAATCCAGGATTTGGAGGCATTTACTTTATAGTAAATAAGGACATTTATTTTTCCTCCAGGAGTTGAGATAGCTGGAATAATATTATCAGCAAATAGCCTAATTTTGTGCTCTCTATCTCTTATTGTAATGCCTTGCAGACTATTTATAGTAGTCTTTAGTCAGACCATTTGGGCCAAACTATTTATTGGATTTTAGGTTTTTGATAGCAATTGTGGTTTCAGTAGTTAAGATTGGAGCTGATAATAGTTCAACCTGGATATCATTTAAAGATAGGAGAGAGGGTTTAGACAAAAAGTTTTCTATCTCATCATTAAGCGGTTGAGGAGTACTGGAATCCTGTTTTAAGTTATATAGATATTATTCCACGAGTCCTGTATACCACTCGCATTCATATCGCACATAAAAGAGGCTTTGGACTTGGCGGATCGGGATCTAGTTTATTAGCTAATGTGGTTCTAGTTTTGTCTTCTCAGTAGTATGAGAGTTTGAGCCTTCGAAGGGCTAGATCAAATTTATAAGAATACTATGCAATTTTTGTGTTTACGAGATTTCTTCAGCTTTTTCACTAGTAGAAGAGGCTTTATTTAGAGAATGCATATATTTCAGTTTATGTTGTAACTGAGAGATCTCAGAATTTCTATTTTTTTTGTCATGAGATGCAGCTCGTAATAAGCGACCATGTATGCCTTATGGGAGCACCATGATGTTGAAGAGGAAACTTCTTTACTGTCATTCAGCTGGAAAAATACAGCGTATGTAGATTTAGCTTTAGGGATATACCGTATATACTTGAGTATAAGCCGAGCTTTTCAGCACAAAAAATGTGCTGAAAAAGCCCTCCTCAGTTCTTACTGAAGTCAGCCGTCGGCATCCGGGGGTGTGCCAGGTGCGGGGCCCCGGGGCAGCGATTCTTCAGCGGCTGCACTCCTTGCAAGCGATACGTAAAGTTTCTATGCGGAGCAGAGAATGAGCGCACCCTCCTCTGCGGAGAACTCCGGAGGGCCGCAAGCAGACTTGCAGCCTTCCGAAGAGTCTGACACAGGGCGTGATTCATCACGTGCCTTGCCCCCTGATGACATCACGCTCCTGTCCCGGGGAAGAAGTGGAGCGGCCTGGAAGCCGATCAGTGCAGCGGGAAGAAGTACGTTTTTTTTTATTGCCGCCCCTGCTAGGGGGAATATCCCCGAATTTATATTTAAAAATTTTTATATAATATATTTATATATATATATTATATATATTATATATATAATTATATAAATATAGTTTAATGTTTTTTTGTGTGAGGTTTGTATCTATTTAAATGCCCAGGTTCAGTGTGACCTAGGATTAAATGCCTTTAAATTTTAAAAGTAGCTGCTGCATTCCCACCTGGGCTTTATGAGTCAATAATTTTCCCATTTTTTTTGTATTTTAGGTGCCTCAGCTCATACTCGAGTATACGGTATTTAGAAGAATAGAGGATGCAGTTATTAAGTCCCCATATGTATTTTGGTGGGGTATTAAAACGTTCTTGCATACGGACATGAATGGGAGCGTGGTCTGACCAGGATGAGGTCCCAATGCTGGTGGAGGCAAAAAATTCATTGAATTTTAACAATAAAAATGCGAATGTAGGTCTTGTGGCAATGCTAGAAAAAAAGAGAAGTCCCTTTCAGTTTGATGTTGCACATCGCAGAGATCGTTGTCATTGACTGTAAGGGGGAGGGAGTCAGAGGAGGACTGATGTGAAGCTGAATCTAATAAAGACCACATTATCACATTAAATTCCCAGATACAATGATGGCACCCTAACGTCGAGGTTGGAGCGTTTGGAAAAAGGCTTTAAAAAAAAAATCTCACCAGCATTGGGAGCATATATTACACATTATTTATCGAAATTTTGACAAATTTGGACCCCTAGAACTTATTCATAGTAAAGGCCAGGGTATCTTTGAAGGCTATGGCCACACCTCCTCTTTTTCGAGTAGTAGGGGCTACAAAAACATGAGGACATTTTTTTTTAGAATCACAGATGATCCAAAAATTACTGAAGTCAAGAGTTAGAATAACTGAATCACAGTAAAACCCAAAAACTTAGTAAACTCCATTTAAAAAAAAAACTTTTTTATAAGCACCCCAAAAAAAATAAGTATTTTTTGAAATCGGAACACTTACAAAACAAATAATGACAGTTTATTTAGTTTTTTTGGGTTTTAAGGGAGGAATAGCCAAATAGTAAGTATTTTTAAACCTACAAATCAGTATACTTAAATTTGTAAAAAAAAGTGCCTTTAAAAGGAGTCAAAACTAAAAAAAATCAAAAATTTTTGAAAAGAAAAATACTGTAAGTGTAAACCAAACATGGTATGAACTGAAGTCGAAGACTAACACAAATGTAAACCTTTTTAATGTTTGTCTTTAACCCCTTACCGACATTGGAGTTCGTCCTGATGCCGGTAAGGGGCTTTAAAGTGGGATTGCAGCTGATTGCAGCTAACACCCGCGGCGTCCAAATCATTTAAAAATGGGTGCGGGTTTCCCTTCCCCACTGGATTGGGGCCCTGCGGGCGAAATCGCGGGGTCCATGTTGTTTAATTTGGCAGGTGGAAGCCTTGTGAAGGCTTCAACAGCCGCCATGTTTTGTACTTCCGGCACCAGACAGGAAGTGGGGAAACCGCCATAGTGGTACACGCTAATCCATGGTCTATACAATGCATTAGGCTGTAAAATTGATCGCTCCCCCAAGTAGTACCCTAGGGGACTCAAAGTTAAAGTAAAAAAAAAAATGTTTTAAAGTGTGAAAAAAATAAACCAAAATTAAAAGTTAAAGTCACATATATTTGGTAAAAGTCCAGTCTATTAAAATATAGGATCATTTATCCCGTATGCTGAACACCGAAGAAGAAAAGAAAATTCCAAGTGCCAAAATGGAAGGGGTTTTTTTTGGCATTTCATCTCCCCTAAAAATTGGAGTAAATTTAATCAAAAAGTCATATGTATTCTGAACTGGTACCAGTAAAATGTACACTTCAGCCCGCAAAATATGCCCGACACTCAAGTCCATAGTTGTTAGGACAAAAAAGTTATTGGTCGATGAAAATGGCGCCACTGCACAAATTTCAAAAATAGAAAATGTTCGGAATTTTTTACGGTACTAAAACATAACGGAAAGCCTACATGTTTGGTATTGCCAGATGCGTATCAACCTGTGGAATACAGAGAACACATAATTTTTACCGAAGACTGAACACCTTAAAAGCAAAGCACCTGCAACCATGGCGCAATTAAGTTTTTTTTTTTTCACACTTTACCCCACTTAGAATGTTTTTTACGGTTTCCCAGTAAATGCTATGGTAAGATGAATAACACCATTAGAAAGTATATCTTGTCCAGCAATATAAGTCCTCATATGTCTATGTAGGTGAAAAAATAAAAAAGTTATGGCTCTGGGAAGGCGAAGAGGGAAAAACGGACGTAAAAAAAAATAAATAGGCCTCACGTTAAGAATGCGCTTTGGTCTGAGCTTCCCTTGGCATTTTTAGATTCTAGAGTGTTTTTCTGAGGATATCTGGTTCCACGGAGTTGAAGTAGGGATTGGTGGTAAATTAGGGGAATCCGAGGTAGTTGCCTGATTTTGGATTTGTAAGGAGTGGACTTTGTCATTGACACATTTTCAAATGTTAAAGCTTTATCAAACTGAAATCACACGTGCAGCTTCTCTTGCAGATTTAGGAAAGATTCAAAAGGAAAGGCTTCTACCACGTCTGTGGAGTCAGAGTCGGTGCCTATTTTGCAGGAGTCGGAGTCGTCATAAAATGGGCCGACTCCCAAAATAATAATATATATAATAAGATGGTCTAGTTAGTTCGATGCAGTGCAAAGAGCAAGAGGAATTGGGTTCGACCAGTGCTACTGCTCACATATCTTCAGCTTTATCACGTGAGGAGTGTAAGTGATGACATGGAGCAGGCAAAGCGCTGCCCCAGGGGAAAAGATTCTGCTCCCAGGGACAAACAGATTTCAGTAAAATTTTTCACCTGCTTTCAAAAAAGTAGAAGAGTTCAAAACCCTTCATCTAAACTGACTGTGGCTGAGGCAATTCCTTTATACCCTGACATTGTTAGAGATGTTGCCCTGTGATCACCGCTTTGCCCCCAACCCAAAGTTAGTGTAAGAGGCCGTTCTCTACCCGGAAATAATGAGATCAGATGGGAGGTCATCTTGCAGGATCTGATGGAGGCAAAACTATTTCTCAGAACAATTCAGAGACTCCATAAATGTTTCCCGCATCGTTTTTTCATGTTTACAATTTTTTTTGTGTTCTAAAATCATATCCAATAAATATATTTTACACTGACAAGCAAAATTGGGAACAATATTTTGAACTTGTGACTTTCTCCTAATCTCACCATCCACTCAACTTTTGTAAATTGAGGATACTGTAATTTTATTTTACCGTCATCTTACCTATCTTATACATAAATTTGACTTGCAAGTATTTAGCACCTGCTTAGTTCTGCATATTATTTTCCCGTAACTGCATGTTACCTCTTTGCTCCTAAAAATCAAAATGTTAATTTTTATTATTTTGGTAGTATTTGAGAAATCCACCTTGGTTTTCACTTCTGCCTGAATCCTTCTGGGCTCTGAATCAGATTCAAGCATATCTTGACCAAAATCTGATCCCAGGTCTAGTCTACACATTCCCAATGTTGGTGCAGGGCCGACTTTGGTACAAATACAGCTTTTTCTTCAACTCTACCCACAAGTGTTCAAAAGATCAAAACATTGTTACCCTTTTGCTTCTCAGTGTCTGTTCTACCTAAATAGCTTGATTATGGTATCATAAGGTGATAAACAGCCTGATGTTACCATTTTACTAAAAATTTAAAAGTCATCACTTAAAATATGCGCCGTGTTGAGGGAGTCAGGGGGTCGGAGGTTTGGGAAATTTGAGGAGTCTGAGTCAGGGCTTTGGCTTGCCGAATCCACAGCCCTGACTTCTACTGCTCTTCCCTGCTGGATCCACTTCTGGCTTTTATGCTTAGAGCTAGAATCAAAACTGGATGCGTGCCTTCAGCCTCGTGTATTTTTCACCCATAACTTTTTTGGGGGGCGGGAGGATGGGGGAAACAGCAGATGTGTCTTTGAGCAAAAATCACTGGTGAATCCTGCATAAAAGAGAAGTAGAAGTTCCTTTTATCTCCCACTCCTAGCTTTGGCTCAAAAACTGCGGTGGCAGATTTTCCAAAATAAGGCAGGTGAGAAATAGTCCTGTTAGGAATGTTGTAATCTTGTCTGCTTTGTGGCTTTCAGAAAAATAAGATTAAAAATGGATTTCATGATTTTTTTTTTATTATTTTTTTTTTACAGAAAATCTCAGTATGAATTTTGAAGAGCACTTTATGTTACCTCTATATCATGAAGTAAAAGTTGAAGATCTGATGCAGTATTCTTCAGGAGAAAACTTCATTACCATTAATGCTCATCCAGGACATCAGAGAACAGAGCTATCCTTTAATATTCCTAATCATGAGGAACCTTCTTCTGACCGATCACATACTTTTACCCGTAAAGGCCAGAAAGAGGGCAAAAGCATACAGTGTAGAAAAGAGTTTTGCTCAGATCTTTCTACACAAAGAAATATTCACACAGGGAAGACACATTCCTGTGTAGAATGTGGAAAGTCGTTTGTAAGTAAATCAAAACTTGTTAGACATGAGAGAACTCACACAGGGGAGAAGCCGTTTTCATGTTCAAAATGTGGGAAATGTTTTAAAAGTAAATCATATCTTATTATACATGAGAGAATTCATGTAGGAGATAGTCCATATTCATGTTCAGAATGCGGAAAATGTTTTACTGTTCAATCACATCTTGATAATCATTCAAGAACTCACACAGGAGAGAAGCCATATTCATGCTTAGAATGTGGGAAATGTTTTACTGTTCAGTCACAGTTGGATAATCATTGGAGAATTCACACAGGAGATAATCCAAATTCGTGTTTTGAATGTGGGAAATGTTTTATAAGTAAATCAAATCTTATTGCACATGAAAGAAGTCACACAGGAGAGAAGCCATATTCATGTTCAGAATGTGGGAAATGTTTCACTATTAAATCACATCTAATTAGACATGGGCGTATTCACACAGGGGAAAAACCGTATTCTTGCTCAGAATGTGAGAAGTGTTTTAGAGAGAAGTCAAATCTACTTCTACATGCGAGAACTCACACAGGAGAAAGACCTTATTCATGTTCAGAATGTGGGAAATGTTTTTCTATGAAATTAAGCCTTGTTAAACACAAAGCAATTCATACAGGAGCGAAACCATACTCATGTTCAGAATGTGGGAAATGCTTTACAAGTAAAGCAGAAGTTTTAGCCCTTTGAGGGAACTAACAAGGAGAAAACCCCTATTCGTTTTCCCAGAATTTTAAAAAAGTTTTCTAATAAGGTCACGGGCTTTTTAAACCCAAAAGGATTTTTTCAACAGGCGAAAATCAAAATTAAAGTTCGGAATGGGGGAAATTTTTTAAAACAAAATTTCAATCTGTTGCACAAAAAAGGGAAATTCACACAGTGAAAAAAAGCCAAAATTTATGCTTAAAAAGGGGGGAAAATTTTTTTCACAAACAAGTACATCTTTTTTAGACATCAGAAGCTTCACACAGGAGAAAAACCATATTCTTGTTCAGAATGTGGCAGATGTTTTACAGAGAAGTCAAATCTAGTTCTACATGAGAAAATTCACAGAAACATGAAAAAAGGGTACAAAAGGAGAGCAGCCACTTTGTTTGTTTTAAAGGGGGAATTTTGGGGAAATCAGATTTTTGTTTGGAGCGTGCTGCTAGAGCAAAGGAAATTTTTTTTTAAAATTATTTCCCAATTTTAAATTAATTTTTTGTTTCATTCCAATCTGCAAATGTAGTTATTGATATTTATGGGATACCTTGTGTGTACAACCTTCTTAATGTCACGGCATCTCTCTAGGGTTACAGTCAGAACATTCTAAATACGGCCATTGTATTGTTTTTGTGCTTTAGGTTTATTGGGTTCCCGCCCCGAAATTAATGTTATGTCGCGATTTTATTTTCTTTAATAAACTGTTTTCTTTCTCATTTTGTGAAAATCTTGTTACTCTTGGCTTGTGGTGAATTTATTTTTGTCACTTTACTTAACAGGGGTTTTCAAAAAAAAAAATTGGTCAGCACATCCGTTTTGGGAAAAAAAAACGTGTAGGTGCACACTGTTGGGCAGTCAAAAGCTATGCAAACAAATTTTCAATTCAGTAGCACGCTAAAGGCACTAAAAATGGTCAAGAAGGACCCCTTTAAAAATTTTTTTGGGAAAAGCATTTCTGCTACTTTAAAGGGAAAAATGAAAAGATTTGAGGTTTTTCAGGGGTACATTTTTTATCAAAAAAACCCCCAAAAGCTTTCTGAAAAAAAAATGCTGTTTTTCTGGCGCGTCTTGTGTTTTATGGTGCTTTTTTTTTTTTTTTGCAGAAATGCAAAGCATTATAATGTATATTTCTGCAAAAAAAACCGGGCCGTCGCTTTACATTGAATCCAAAGGGTTTAAAATTTTTTTTCCTGGGTCAAATTTTTTTTTTCAACAAATCTCTGCGTTTTTTGCAAATAAAACAAGCAGGAAAAAGATGTTCTGTGGAGACAACATAACATTTTTACTATACAAGTCTATGGCACCTGTTTTCAGTTGTGTATTCAGCATTTTTCTAAAATGATAAAGCGAAAATTTTGGGAAATTTTTTTTGTGCAGTGGAGACAGAGCCTAATTTGTTCCCATTTTGACACCCTTTCCTGGGGGGTTTTGGGGTTCCCCCGTCTTTCCAATCCGCACCCTTTAATTAACCCCTTATGTCCCACACCTAGGGAGGGGTGGCACAATTTCCTTTCTTTTCCAAAGGGCCCCAAAAGCACTTTTTGGGGAAAGGGAATTCCCTTTTCCCTAACTGTAAATTTATGGTTAAGAGGTTTTACTATTTTATGCGATCACCCTTTCTCCAGATTTTTCGATTGCCGTTATTGGGGGTTGTAGTGTGTTTTTTGCAAGCTAAACATGTTGGGATGTTTTTGGGTGATTGGCCCCTTTTTTTTGGGATTCCATTGTGGGAAACCCTTAATTTGGGCCTTTATTATCAATGCCATGTGATGTCTTTTTGGTTGTTGTTTGATGGAACACTCAGAGGGTGTTCCCTTTTTTGGGAGGGTTTTTTACCGAGGTGGGTTTTTTGCCCCTTATACATGGGCTAATCTGGTCTCTGACCACTAAACCAACAAGTTACAACTTCATTGTAGTACACATATACGAGGGAAATGAACCCTTTGGTCTACACTTAACGGGACAAAAAAACCCACCAAAAGGGCGAAAAAATTTTTTGTTCGATACACGACCACGGTTTTTGTCACTTTTTGAGCAAAACCGCAGTTGGTTCTGTTTTTTTTTTATTTTGCTGCCGTCCATACATTTGATTGTACAGGAAGACGATGAAAAAAGTGACAGCTTATTATGTAATATGTTGTATAAAACTCCGGCGCCAGAAGATCGGTAGAGAAAAAACAGCCCGTGTAGACTACAGGTCATTTTTCTATTGTCGTCTATGGGGCTGCCTGAACGATCATATTTTCGGCAGTTTTAAAATTCTAAAACCGCCAAAAATACGATCGTATTGTTTATACCGCGTAAACATAGCCTTAGAGGCCATATAGCATATTGCCACATCCTTTCTTTTTTTAGCTGGATGAACAATGAAAAATAATAAAACACAACAGTTAACATGACCAAGTTAGAGATGACTATAATAAGTACAGTTAGATACACTCCTCGAGGTAGGGCAGGCTTTCTGATACATAAGAAGTGTTTCTGTCTACAACTTTTTGTTCTTCTGTTTCTGGTTATCTGCCTTCTGATATATGTCTCTGGCTAGAATCCTCACAATGATGGTCAGCAGTCCCTGTTGGTTCTTGGCCTTGTACTTGTTGACTCATTGTCTTGGGTGTCAGGATACTGTTCAAAAGGCCATAAATCATATTTTATTTTCCACAGATATCTCTGATTTCTCCTTAGTCTTTTTCCTTCCTCTGTTACAATTTCATAGGACCGTGGTCCTAGTTTCTGGACAACCTTGGCCCTTTGCCAGTGTTTGGCTAAGGCTGTCTTCGTATGTGATCAGGCAGATCCTTTGCAGATTTATTGTAATAGAAAGCTTGTCTATCTTGATTCTTCTGTAGTTTGGCTTTAATTTTTCCCACCAACTTTAGCTTTAACAGATGATTAGCAGCTGGTAGAAGTGTCTTAGTACACCTACTCATGAGTCTCTGTGCTGTACTGCTATTTAGGCTTTGTGTGGGTGTATTTCTGTGATATAGTATAGACAGATCTACATCTGTACCTGCTTGTTTTGCTTTCTGCATAATTTTTTGGGCTGTTTTTGCTGCTGACTCTGCTTTTCCATTATTCTGTAGGTATCTTGGAGAAAACATCTGGTGTTCAAATTCCCATATTTTGCTGAATGTTTTGAACTCTTCCGATGTAAACTGAGTAGTGTTGTCAAAGAAAATATCTGGAATACCATGCCTGGCAAAATAGACCTTGAGTTTTTTAATCACTGTGCTTGTGTAACTATGTAACTATCTATTCAGACAATAATCCTTTTTTTTGTGTCCAAAAATGTGTGGATTTATCATAAAGAGGATAATTTAATCTTTACTTATGAATATAATCACCTATCTAGATCGTTTCTTGATGTCTGTCTCAGGGAAGATCCTATACAGTGCATTGTATCATAAGCCAAATTAAGGAAATAACTTTCTCCATGCTGAGAGTTGTCATCCACATCATGGCATTAGAAATTTACCCAAAGGCGAGTTCATTATTGCTAAGCGCAGTGAGGTGTCAATATACATAAAGACTTTCACTGATATCACTAAGGGCCACATGTATGAAAACTGTCTAGGTCTAAAACTCACTTTGTTGCCCATAGCAACCAATCAGAGCGCCCCTCTCATTTATCCAGAGCACTATATGAAATGAAATGAAATGGGCGATCTGACTGGCTGCTGTGGGCAACAAAGTGAGTTTTAGACCTAGACAGTTTTCATACATGTGGCACTGTTTGCTACAGCATGGATATAAGATTCAGGGTATTCAACATGTACCTATCAATGTTAGTAATGTTCCTAGAAAGCAAGTTATATGAAGATAGATCATGTCAAAATGCACATCAGAGAAACAATTATTTTTTTACTATTGCAAACAATTCAATCACATTGTTACTTTATTGAAAAAAAAAAAAAAATATTATATGTATATATATATTTCTATATATATATATATATATATATATATATATATTTATAGATTATATATATATATATATAATATATATTCTTATATTTTATATATATATTATATATATATATATATATATATAAATAAATAATCTGAAGCAGACAATATTCTGTCTCCAAGTTTGTACAGAACTAGATCTGCTAGTGATGTTGGAAATACTTGATTATCAACCCAACTACAGGATACTACTGTAAAATTCAGATAAAATATCTTTTTTTTTCAACTGACTGTGAATAAAAAAATAAGTTTCTCAACTGTACTTTTATTAATGTAATATATATTATATCGTGCCTACAATGTTATGTACAATATGTGGGATGTATGACTAGTTCATTCAGAAAATACATAGGGAAACACTTATTCGATATCAATATTGCTTATACATGCTCTCTTTTGGGAGCTTCAAAGCACTTTCTAAACATGCATCAGGGGGCAACAAGCAGCTTATGAGTTTTGGCATGTAAAAAAATCACTGAGGGGTGGAAATTGGACTACAGAACTTAAAAATAGAGAAGCCTACTGGATCCTTATGATAAATACCAGGTAACTGGTGAGCATGAACTTTAAGAATCACCTCTCATATATGTATTAATGTGTAAATGTTTATATATTACAGTTGGATCATAGTTTGGTAGACGTCTCCAATGTCCTTTTTTCAGTGATATAATTTGTGCCATTATACTAAGGGTTAATGCTCACCTGCTTGTCTACACTTACAGCTTCAAAGGCTGATGTATACACTGAATCCCAGCAGCAGGCGACTCTGGCCCTTTTTCTGCATGTGAAAAGATATCAAGTGCCGTTAATTAAAGAGCAAATGCTATAGGTACTAGTTCACACCAGCATGCAAAAAACCACAGTATAATACATGGGGAGACTGCTGCTGGGATTCAGTGTATCCATCAGCCTTTGGGAAACTGTAAGTGTAGCTCTGATTTTTTTGGGAATTCAATTCCCATTTTTCTGTGGTTTTGTTTTTTTTTTCTTTTTAGTAGTGTAGGACTCGGGAAGAGATGAGGAGCCTTGCCGTTGGCTTGCGAGCTTGCGTACTGTAGCTACTGTAACAACTAATTTCCTCATTTTTTTGGATATTTTTTTCCCCGCATGTTTTTCTTTTTTTCCCTAAAATACTGGGGAGCTTAGGGTACAAGTATTTGTGCAGTGTACCTTCTAAGTGCTGGGCAGCTTGCCCCCATTTTTTTTGTGGGAGATAAAAAGCTGAAACCCAGCATGGTATAAAATGTACAGATGGCGTTTCCCTCTGTATCGCTTTATCCATATGAATTCTCAAATTTGGTATTGTTGCATTTTTAAGCAGTCTCCCCATGTATTATACTGTGTTTTGCATGCTGGTGTGAACTAGTACCTAGAGCATTTGCTCATTAATTAACGGCACCTGCTATCTTTTCCCATGCAGCAATAGGGCCAGAGTCGCCTGCTGCTGGGATTCAGTGTATCCATCAGCCTTTGAAGCTGTAAGTGTAGCTCTGTGATTTTTTGGTAATTCATGTCCCATTTTTCTGTGGTTTTGTTTTTTTTCACCTGCTTGTCTCTCAACTGAAGGGTGGGCTTATATCCAATCCCTTGCCCGCTCCTGTCACCTGCACTTCAAGAACATCTCCAGAATCCGTCCTTTTCTCACTGTGGAAACAACTCAGACTCTTATTGTTGCTCTTATTCTTTCTCATCTTGACTACTGTAACTCCCTGATTATCGGTCTCCCTCTCTGTAAACTCTCCTCTCTCCAGTCCGTCCTCAATGCAGAAGCCAGGCTCATCTTTCTTTCCAGCAGCTATACTGATGCCTCTACCCTGTGTCAGTCCATTCAGTACAGAATACAACAGAAACTAATCACTGTCACCCATAAATCTCTCCACAGAGCTGCACCCCCCCTACATCTCCCTCATTTCTGTCTACCATCCTACCCGCTCTCTCTGCTCTACTGATGATATCAGATTACATTCCTCAGTCATCCAAACCTCCCATGCCCGTCTCCAAGATTTCACACGTGCTGCACCAATTCTCTGGAACAAGCTATCCCGTACGATCAGGCTCACAACCTTAATAGTTTAAAGAGGGCCTTGAGAACACATTTTCTCAGTCTGGCCTACAAAGATTCCTAATTGGTAACCCCCACCTGCTATCACACACATTTGTCACTCCCTACACTAGGGCACTCACTGGCACTTATCTGTATATAGATGTACCGTCAGGGTGGCAATAGAGATGGGCGAATTTCTCAAAAATCCGTTTCGGTCCGAATTACTTCGGGACGAATCGCGTTAAAAAAAACAGCTATTTCCTGGCTGCACAGAGCCTTTAGGGTACAGTAGAATGTTATGCCATGCTCAAATATGCAGAGGGAGCTTGATTTGGTCTTCATACAATGCTGTGTTTTTAGTATGACACGCACATGACTGCCGCCGCTATTAGAATCGCTTCACTCTAAAATTCCCTGTGCATTTACGGGGGAAAAACTGACCAAAAAACTGAAGTGGGAACGTAGCCTGACAAGGTAATGTCAGCGCCAGCTGGAAAGAAACAAGCTGAGGGCTACGATCCTACGATAGCGTTAAAGAACAGAGAAGTAGGTTACCAGAGCTGCCACCGATCTCAGCACAGTAAGGGGACGTCACAGCAGGAGTCACCCTGCGAGGCCACAGCATCCGGTGTCATCTACCGGCCATGTGTTGACCACACACTAGGTCATACACTTTCGCCCAGATGACATCTGACAACCCCAGCCAAGAGTTGGTGGGTTTGTCACACACAACCCCTAGTTGGCATGGCCCAGGAACAGGTGAGGGGCTCTCACCTGTCCTCAACCCAGAGGTGTCCTGTTCGCTTCCCACAGCCAGATAACTACTATGTACTGTGGCCTGTGTGCCACTATACAGTGAGGACAAAATATTTGAGGACAGTGGGCAGCCAAGAGGTGAGGAAGATATCCGCTGCTTCTTGCGAAAGCGGGCAAATAGTGATGAGGAGAGTTTTCAATGGGGGGTTATGTTGTGAGTGGTTAAGCTCTGTACAGCGAGACCGTTGAGGTGGACGGCGGTGGCAGGCAAACACTAATCGATGTAGCCGATCGCACTTGGGAGCCGGGTGAAGCAAGGAATGCTGGGACAAGGTAAGGTGCCCTAGTTAAACAAGGCATACAGTGCCTCCCAAATGGAAAATTCAGCCCACTCCATGCCACCTTGTGCCCACTTTTCTCCCTGGGATGAAGTGGTGTCCTACGCGGTCCCCTACCCTCAACTACTCATTGTCCCGGCCCTGGAAGCATTCCGTTTTCTCTCCTTTAAGTTTTAGGAGAAAGGAGGAGAAGAAGGAGGATTTGGACAACAGACAATCTGGGATCTTGGACAGTAGAGAGTTAATGTCTGGGCCGGAGATGTAAAGTTGGATGGCATTAGTATACTGGTGGTTTTGAAAGCCATGTGATGCTATGAGCTGACCCAGACCAACAGTGTTCAAGGGTTCATCATTATCATTGGGAGAAGAGAGCAGCAGCTTGCGTGTCAGGCAGTTGCGCAGCCCGTAAGTCGGTAGTATGGCCGGGAGTCAGCGGGGGGCAGCGGGTGCGAGGTTGGGAGCCAAACGGCCACGATTTAGTCCACCCACTTTGCAGGTCCCAGAAAGTAGCGGCACAGGGGCTTACCGGGTCAGCGGCGGTAACAGTCAGTGCGGAGCTTTGGTGGTAAAATCACCTACTCGGCAATGTGCTAGTTTTTTGACGAGACACCAGATGAGGCGAACATAACTATATGTAGAATCTGTGGGCAGAAAGTAAAGCGTGACCAGGGACCTAACGTTAGCACCACGGCCCTGCATCAACATTATGCAGTGTCACCATACGTGTTTCAGATGTGGTGGTCCATCCTGTCCCAACAGCTGCAGCACCCAGTGGCACGCCTCCCATTTCAGGCAGTCAAGGCTTCACCACCTCTGCCGAAGACAACTCCCTGTCTATTACATCATCTACCGTTCCAGATACTCCTGCTCCTCGGCACTCATGGTGCCAGCAGTCATTCACTGAAACGATTGACAAGAGACAGCAGTATGCGTCTAGCCATCGCTAAGTGCAGAAGCTGACCGTGCTGCTGTCCAAGTTGGTGGTACTGCAGTCCCTCCCTTTTCAAGTGGTGGACTCTTCACCATTCAAAAAACTGGCCAGGAAACGTGGCATTCACTTCTGCCATTGTAACGACATGGGTAGTGGCTCCTCTGGACCACCGCAAGCAGTGGTAGCGGCCACGCCAGGTAGCGGGGTCTAAGTAGGTCCCGGTTATCACCAGAGCCTGCCGCAAAGCGGGATGGACTTGCTGTGGCGGGAGTCTACCAGGTCGCTACCCCTGACGTGACTTGCTTGCAATGGCAGCCGAGGTGTAGCATGGTACTAAATTGTAAGGCAAACTCGGAGTCGGGGACAGGTGGTAAGGTCAGGACAGGAGGCAATGGTTCGTGGTCAAGGGACTCAGGCAAGAGGTACGGTACACGGATATGACAAAAGAGGCTGAAGGAACTCTTTCTCTATAGGCTCTAAACATTATTATTAGTATTATTTATTTTATAGTCTTGGAAGCGCTTGTGCGAGAAGCCTTTTCCATTACAAATGCAGCTAAAGAATTTCCACAGCTTTCAAAATCCGGACACCGGGATAATAGTGCAGCAAACTTTTCCTTTATCACCTGTGTTATCTGTTCATGAATAGATGAACGTTTATCAACTTGCTTTCTTAAACCATTTGAAATCTATGTGGATGTAATTTGTTCTACCGGTAACAGGGGAGGGCCTCCAGAAGGACTTGTGTTTTTATTTTCTGTAAGTTGGACATACAATTCACATTCTTGAAGAATAAGTTCATACAAAGCCAGTTTTGCAGCATTTGCTTTTGCTTCTTTTTTGTTCTGTCCCATTCCAGTTTTGTACTGAATTCAATCAACAATGGCACAGAATGCAAAAAAGCACCAAACATTCCCCGTAGTTATGGTCTCCTTCAGTTCAAGTTCCATACGCTGCATTTGAACACACTGGTGTAACGCAGAAACTGGATTCAAACCACGTTTATACTTCATGAGTGTTTGATCGTCACTGATGTCCTCCTCAACGGTCTTGGTATGCAGAGGCTTACCGCTCGACAAAAAACCTCCCATGCCATTCTCCACATCAATACTGCAAGAAGTAGGGGATGTCTGCCCCACCTCGTCGTTGCCAAGTAGCTGCTGACTGTCCTCAAATTGTTCGTCCTCGCTGTATAGTGGTGCTGAGCCCAGACCACATACTAGTTTTCTGGCTGAGGGACCCGAACGGGACAGAGGCGGGTTGAGGACAGGTGAGGGCCGCTGACCTGTTCCTGGGCCATGCCAACTAAGAGTTGTATCTGACGAACCCACCGCTAGTCAGATGTCATCTGGGATGATGTTGATGACCTACTCATCCAATCAAGAACCCTTGAGTTGCTGATCAACACACGGCCGCTACATGACACCGGCAGTTCTGGCCTCACCGAGTGACCCCTGATGCGACGTCCCCTTACTGTACTGTGACCTGTGCCTGCTTCAGGAATGTTTGTGCCACTGCCACTCGCATGTGAAGAGCCTGCCACCTCTCTGTCTGACATACTGTTTGTTCAAAAATTTACAGACTCTGTTTAATGAAGATATCTGTATATGATAAATACACATCCTGTATTTGACTCCAAATGAACCCACTAACAAGCTTGGGTAACCCTTGGATATAAATTGTACTCCACAAATGGCCTGGAAAATGTACTTGTATGTGCCGTTTAAAAACACTGTGTATTTTACTGAATATAAAAGCACAAACAGGCTTAATTAACCTTTGGATATAAATTATGCTACAGGAAAAATTTTGTCTTTGGCATTGAAAAACACCGTTTATTTTACTGATACAATGCATAAACCGCTTAATTAACCCCTTGGTTATAATTGCGCAAAAGAAATGAGCAGCAAGAATTAAACTGGTATGTGGCGTGTTAAAACGACATGTATTTTACTGACTAGAACAGCAGAAACACGCTTAACCTTCGGATATAAATTATGCTACAGAAAAAATTTCATCTTTGCCGTTGAAAAACACAGTTTATTTTACTGACTACAATAGCACAAAGACGCTTAATTAACCCTTGGATATAAATTGCACAAAAGAAATGAGCAGCCAAAAATTAACTGGTATGTGGCGTGTTAAAACGACGTGTATTTTACTGACTAAAAAAGCAGAAACACGCTTAATTAACCTTTGGATATAAATTATTCGTTCCCGCAAATCACCCCAAACTTCGACTTCGTTCAGAACCGAAGTTTTCCTGAAATTCTAAACGAAGTCCACTTCGTTAGAATCAATTCGCCCATCTCTAGGTGGCAAGTTCACCCAATTTTTATGTAAACCACCTCCTATTTATGTAACATGGCTGGGCCATTGTAAACTTGGCACTTCTTACCCTTGGTCTCACGCATACACCATAATAGAATGTAAGCTCTCGCAAGCAGGGTCCTCACACCTCGTGTCTCATCTGTAAGTACTTTTTACTGTGATGTTTGCACGTATACCCTCTACAGTAAAGTGCTGCGAAATATGTTGGCGCTATATAAATAAAGATTATTATTATATACTGTTGTTGCCTGTTCCACCTTTAGCCTACGATTAAGAGCCCTTCACTGTGAGGCTTGAAACTCGTAAGGAGTGACATGCGTGTTCCTTTAAGATTTATTGCTGGATTTTTGAGACCGTAGAAATCCAGCAGCACTAGAACATATGTATGGGTGTGCGCCTCAAAAGCCCAGTCCATCGGTCCTTGTACTGCAAATAGATCCTGGCAGCACCTCAAAGTAAACGTTTTTTATTTCACCCAAGTATGCAACGTTTCAGCTCTGGTACGAAACTTGAAAAAGGGGCTCAGCAGTGGTGGGTGAAGAACCTGTGATGATGGTCATGTGACATAAAGGGGTGGAGCTCAGCAGTGTTGGGTGAAGGACCTGTGATGATGGTCATGTGACATAAAGGGGTGGAGCTTAGCAGTGGCGGGTGAAGGACCTGTGATGATGGTCATGTGACATGATGGGTTGGGCTCAGCAGTGATGGGAGAAGGACCTGTGAGGATGTCACCTCATGTCACATGACCATCTTCACAGGTCCTTCATCCTCCACTGCTGACTCTGCCCCCTCCTGTGACTGATCACATGGTGGAGATATCATCGCTGGTCCTCCAGTTTGTGCTGTGTAGCAGATACAGGACAGGTCCTGGAAGTGCAGTCCTTGCTCTCTTGTGATTGCTGTTATCAGGCAGCGGTTTTCCCAGGATTCCAGTGGTCAGGTAACTTATACGGGAGGTTTGTGCGGCTTGTGATGTACAGCAATGTGTCCTTTGTCCCCGGATTATGGGGGAACACGGTCGCACATCTGGGGAACATTGTGCTGATAGTAAAATGTGGCGCAATCCGTCCGATTAAGTCGGGGTCACGTATAGTTTATAGTTGATGGTTCATCATCTGCAGGTTGTGCCAGGTCTAAGGGGCAATCAACACCATGTTACATAGATGGTGATTACATTCTGATGTGCACCATAAGTGACGGAGTGTGCAGCCGTGTCCCTGTAATCCCTTATGTGTTCCTAACCTGCCTGCTGCCATCTTCTTTGTCCCTATTTCTACCTCACAGCAGTACACAGATTACACACACAGATTTTTAAAGAGTAAGAAACCCAACCCCCTGGTTTTGTATAAATTTTAAAATGGGGGGGGGTGAAGCCTCAAAAGGCCTTTCATGGGTTTGGTAACTGAAAATAACCCCCGGCCCCAAAACCCCCGTAAAACTTTTTTACCCCAGACAACGTTTAAAAAACTTTTTAAAAAACCCAAAAATTAAAAAGGGGTAATGGGGGAAAAAGAAACCTGTTTTAAGGTTGGGGAATAAAGGGGGGGGAATCGGAGTGGGGTAAAGGCCTGTATGAGGGGCGGGACATAATGGGTGGGTTAGGGGGGGTTGGGCGGGGGGAAGGCGGGTTGATGGGCGGGCCGGGGATGGGTTGGGGTTTGGGGAAGGGGGAGGGATTGTGAGGTGTTTTGTAAGGACCATCTTAAGGCCTTTTTATTGTTGACCCCCCCCTCCGGATTTTTAATGGGGGAGTTTATGGCGGGCCCCATTTGTTTGGGGGTTGTGGAAAAAGGGGGCGGAAAGTGAGTTTGGGGGCCTTGTGTTGTTAATGGGGGGGGCGGACCGGATTAGGGGGCGGGTTTAAAAGGGGGGGGGCGGAGTTTTAAGCTGTGTTTTTCCCCCGGGGAAAGGGGAAAGGGTGGGGGCCGGTTTTAAAATTCGGGGGGGAAACATTGTAAAGGGGGAAAAAAATGTGGGCCCCCCCGGGAAAGCGGGGTTAGGTTTGTTTATGGGGAGGATTTGAGGGGCATTTTAAAGGGGCCCAACCAGGGGTTTTGAGGGATTAAACGGGGCCCCGGACGGAGTGTGGGGAACCCGGTTTAAGGGGGGGACCGTGTTGTAACCCGGGGTTTTTTAAAGGGGGGGCCGCTGTTCCTTTTTTAAATTTCCCCCCATGAAGTCCGGTTACCCACAAAAGGGGGCCTTTTTTTTGGGGGCCCTTCGGAGGCGGGGTTTGAGTTTTTTCCCCCGATTAGATGGGGTCACCTTTTTTGGGGCCCTGTTTGTGGGGTTTGGGGGGGGGGTTTTAAGGTTTTTAATAGGGTTTTTGGCCGGTTTTAATCCAAAAAAAGTTTTTTGGGGCCCCTGTTGAATCTTACGGATTTTTTTTGGGGTTTTTTAAAAGGGGGGGCCATAAGACCTTTGTTTTCACCGGGTTGGGTTCCGTTTTTTTAAAATCCCGGGGGGGCCCCAGTGGGTGTGGCCATTTAGAAAGGGGTTTGGACATATTAACCCTGTGTTGGGGGGGGACCACGGGAGTCCTTTTGAGGGGGGGGGAGGGATGTAAGGTTGGGGCCTTTTTAAGGGCGGTTTAGGGGGTTTGGGGCCTTTTTTATTAATGGGCCCCAAAGCAATTTGACCCTTTGTAAGGGGGGTTATGTATGTAAAAACCTTTTTAAAAATGGGCCGGAAAGATGAATTTGGAAATGGGGGGCCAAATAAGTGGTTAAAGGGTGTTTAAAATGGGGGGGGGGAGGGAGTGTTTTTGGGCCCGTTTTATATGGGGGGCGGACGGAGGGGGTTGTTTGGGGCCCGGTTTTTGTATGGGCGGGAAAAAAAAAGGGAAAGGTTGAGGTGTGTTGAAAAGGGGGTGGGGGGGCCGGAGGGGTTGTGAGGCGGTTTGTAGGGCGGGGGGGGGGGAGTGTGTGAGGCCTGTTTGTATGGGGCGGGGGCGGGGAGTTTTGTAAAGGCCGTGTTTTTTGGGGGCGGGCGGAAGGAGGGGTGGGGCCCGTGTTGTAGGGGGCGGGCGGGGGGAGGAGGTGTGAGGCCGGGGTTTGGCGGGCGGAGCGGAGTGTGTGAGGCCGTGTTGTATGGGCGGGCGGAGCGGGGAGGTGTGGGGGCCGTTTGGTAGGGGGCGGCGCGGGGGGATTGAGTTTTGTGAGGCCTTTTGGTTGATGGGGGGCGGAAAGCGGGATTGTGGGGGGCCCCGTGTTTTTTGGGGGCGGGGGGGGAGCGGAGTTGTGGGGCCCCGGTTCCATGGCCAGGAGTGAATCAGACACATAAAAAGACTGAGTAATTGCCCAGATCCTTCACATAGAGCTATCACTGGGAGAGGAGCAGAGACAAGCGCAGGCAGCCTGTAAGCGTGGATTTAGAGACAACAAAATCATAAATGTCTGGAGAACAGGACTTGATCGACCCTCATGGAGATGGAGTCACAGCATTCAAGTAGAGAATGAACAGAGAGGTGTCCACGCCCTATAGGAAGGCACAAGTGGGGTAGTTGAGGACATTTTTTGTCCCCGATCGGGCCCTTAGGGTCGGTGAAATAAACCCCTTTTTTATTCTGGTGTCAGCGGCAAAAGGCCACTGACCCCCGTTTTTTATTTTTAAAATTGGCAGTAATGCGTAAACCGGGCCCAGGTTTTTTTGGGAGCAGTCTTTTGATTTGGGTTTGGGAGGGGCTGCCCCCACACCCGTCCAGGTTTACCACCCCCTATTTTGGGGGCCAGCAGGCCAGGTGGAAGGGGGGGGGTTTCCCCTTTTCCTTTGTCAAAAAATGCTCAGGGGAGGAGGGGGGGCCAAGCTGGGCCTGGGGCCCCCTGGAAGAAATTGCAGAAAACCTGCACAGGGGTTTTTTTAAACCCCGGGGGGAAACCCGCTTTTACAAAAAAGTGCCCGATAACACGGACTATAATTTGTTTTTTTTTGGCAAAAAGCAACCCCTTTTTTTTTAAAGGGTTTTTGGGATTATTTTACTTTTTGAAAATAAACCCTTTGCATTTTTGCTTTAAGGACTCCCCCCCGTTAAAGCTAATTCGAAACAAAGGGGTTGTCTGGGATGGGGCAACATTCTGGAGAAAGAGGCGCATTTTCCGGGAAATTAAAGGCGGCTACTACTCTTAAAAACCCAAAACAGGTGAAAGGGAGGAGCTGCTGAAGCACCGGGTGCGGGTTGAGTCCCCAACAGAAAACAGGCCCATGCGGCCCGTGCGGCACACGGGAAAACCAACCAGCCCCAAAAAATCAAAAGATGGCCATTTTTGGGGGAAAGCGATTCGGGCGAAGGAGGCTCCGGCTACACCCCTGCCCAGGAGGAAGGACAGCGGGTTCGGAAGGGGGTACAGAACCCCCCCGCAAAACGGAAAGACCCCAGAGGACGACGGTAAGCCCTTTCCCTTTCCGTCTTGAACGGGGGGAAATTTCCAGCTCCCATTGGGCCCGAGGTCCTGGCCCCGTTTTTTTACCCGGGGGCCTCAAAAGGGTTACTATGACTTATCTCTGGGGAGGGTGCCAGGGAAAAACCCTCGACCAAGTCGGAGAAATTCTGGCGCGCCTGGGGGGGTTCCGTGGGCCGGTTCAAAAAGGTTCGGGGGCCCCCCCCAAAGGGTGAAAAACCCCAAGAACCCGGGGGGGGGGGATTTTACCCCTTAAAACGGCTGGGGGGGAAAAGGGGAAACCCCAAGGGGCCGGGGGGAAAAAAATTCCCTGGGTTGGTCAAGGACCCTTTTTCCCCCCTTACTGGGGAGACCCAGACGACTCGGGAGCCTAAAAGGGGAACTAAAATCCCTTGGGACACCCCCCCAAGGCCCCCGCCAGAGCCGGAAAGTTTCCCCACCCCCCCTTCCCGGGGCCCCCTTTTCTGTTTGGGGAAAGCCCCGCCCCGTGGGGCATGTGGGGGGCACCCGGGGCCCCCTCGGGGTCGGAACCGATGGACGGGTTTTCCCTTGGGCGGGGGTACGTCTCTTTTGGGGTTTTTTCCCCGGGATGAAAAGCCGGGTTGGACCTACCAAGGGACTTTTCCCCTTGTCCCAAACAGGGTGAATGGCAGCCCCCCATGGGGCTTTTGGGTTTTGGGGAGTTTGGGCACTCTTCCCGACCCGCCCCTATCCCGCATGTGTTTTGGGCCCAGGGAAAACCTTGGGGGTCACCCGCATACATGGAGATACCAAAATGTACCCCGTGGGGCCCAAAAATCAGTTTTAAAATTTCCCGTAAGGGAAAAGTGTTTACAACCCTGTAGGCTTTTTTTCAGGGGTTACACAGGAAAATGGATTTAAGGCCGGGGTGCCCTCTCTTTTGGGGGGTTGGGGGGGTACCTCCAAGGGAAGCCCCCGAAAAGCCCGGGCAGCCCGGAGAAACCCTGACCCCAACGTGGCCCCCCAGTTTCCCCTTCCCCCGGTATGGTAAGGGGACCCAGGGGCCCCAAACCCCCGCGAACGTTTCCCGGCCCCCGGGGCCCCGGGGAAACTTTTTTAAATGCTTTATCCGGGTTCCCTCAAGAGCCAGGGGAGAGGGAGGGTTTCCCCACTTTGCTGTAAATGGAAAAACCCGTTGTTTTGCATTACCAAAATCCCCAAGGAAGTCCCTGGAACAAACTTTTTGGTTTTCCCAAAACCCCTATGACGTATGGAATGGGTCTGCCCCCCGGGCATGTGTTGTGGGGGGGACTTGGGGGGGACAAAACCCAGAAAGAATTTACCCCGTTTTACTGGCCAGGATGGGTAACCCTGAAGTCCAGGGTTATTCAAATTCCCGTCCCCCCTTTCCCGGAAAACCCCCCCGGTTTGCCCCTTTTCCCAGGCCCCCTAAAACCCTTGCCCATTAAATTTAAACCCTTTTTAGAGGATCCCCCAAGGATTTAGTGGGACCCTGGGAAAAAACGGCAAAGGGGGCACCATAAATTCTGGCGTCATGGGTTATATGCCCCCCGGTACCCTGGGAAACTTTTTTCCCCTAAGAAATCTTCCTCCAAGGTGATTTGCTAGGGGGTTGTGGCACATATTTTCCAGGGAAAGGACTAAAACAAAGGAAATCCCCGACGGATCCAAGTCCCCCCTTTTTGTCAAAATTTTGCGGGATCTTTTTAAAATTTTGAAGGGGACCCCAAATTAAAGCCCTCTGTTTTTTTCACCCCCCCAAAAGATGGCTTTGTTTTGGGAAAGTTTCACCAAAAACCTTTAAAAAACCCTGTTGAAGAAGGAAATCGAGAAATGAAGGCCGAGATTTGGGGCTAAAATTTTAAACCTTTTCTGTTGTTTTTTTTTAAGGGTTTCCCCAAAGCCTCAAAGGGGGTTTTCCCCTTTTTAAAAATTTCTTTATTCCGAAATCCGAGGGGCCCATTTGGGAATTTCCAAAGAGAGCGGGGGAGTGAATCCAAACCCTATAAAAGTGTCGTTTAGCATTTTACAAAAATTTCCCGCAGCGAATTTCTCAGGGGAATCCCAATTGTTAAGGGGGCATCTCTTACAGGTTTCAGGGGAAACGCAAGCGAGAGTTTTAAAAAACAGGGCACCCGGGTGAGGCAGTTTTGGGCCTGGGGATCGGGTTTTCCTTTGGTTTTTACCCACGGTGGAAGCAAATTCCTGGCAAATGGCCCAAAGGTCCCTTTCGGGGGTAGAGAAAAGGGTTTCCCCCCAGCCGGTAGAAGGGAAAAACCCCACAAAATTAACACATTAACTTGCTCAAAACCTTTAAAAATTTGGGACCCCCCCGGGGGCTTCTTTTCCCTTTTGGTTCCCCAAAAGGTCTTTTCGATTAAACAGGTAAAAACCCCGGGCCCTGTCCCCCCTTTTCAAACCCCGCAGTGCAAAGGGAGTGTTACAAAAGAAAAAAGGGAAATTGTTTCCAAAAAGGCCCCCGGAAAAAACTCTGTTGGGAACATGAGATTGTCAACGGCCCCAGGTGAGGGGAAGCTTAAAACCCCTTTTAGGATTTCCCCGGGCCCCAAGGTTTGAAATGGCAAAGGAGGTACAAAGGAAAAATAAAAAATTAGGAGTGAAAAGAGGAAAGAAAAAACGGGTGGTTTCCCGTCCCATCGTGTTGGGCCCAAAACCCAACGGTTTAGTGGCGGTTCTGTAATGATTACCGCAAGCTCAATGAATGTCAAAGGGGATGGATCCCTTGCCCAGGTGGAAAAGGGTTATTTAGAAGGGAAGGGCGCCAAAAATTTCACCCCCCAAGACCTTTCCTAGGGGTAAAAGGCAGATTCCACTAGCCCAAAAAGCCCGGGAAAAAAACGGCAATTTTTCCCCACCGGGGAAGGGGGCCTTCCAAAATGTAAAAATGCCGTTTTGGGGTTTGGGAAGGGGCCCCCCCCACTTTCCAGAGGGCCCTGGACAGGATCTTTTGGTCCCCCCCAGGGGATATGCAACAGCGTACCTAGAGATATCGGTGATTTTCAGCCCGTTGGGAGAGGGCACCTTGAGAATGTCCAGGGCCCAAGCGAAAAAGGAAAAGGGGGTTTTTCCATCAATCCAGAAAGGGGGCGCCAAAAAGGGGTGGGGAAAGGGCCCCATACTTGGGTATATCGTGGGAAGAGGAGGAAGTCGGAAGTTTTCCCCAGGAAAAAATAAGAAACGGGAAACCCCTTCCCAAAATGGGCCCCTCCGCTAGTGAGGGGCGTTCCTGGGGTTCCCTGGGGTATTTTCCGGGGGGGTTTATCCCCAAGTTTGCCGAGTGGCAGCACCCCTTTCGGACCTGACAAAGGGGGCCCAAGTCCCCAAGGTTTAAATGGGCCCCCCGAGGCTGACGGGGGCCTTTTCCCAAAAATTTAAAGGAGCCCCCGTGTAGACCGCCGGTTTTTAAAATGGCCCCCGGTTTCCAAAGGGAAATTTGGGGGCAAAAAGGAAGTCCCAGGTGGGAATGGGGGGAGCAACCCCTTTTGTTTTCTCAGCAGGGAGCGTCCCCTTTCCCGACTAAAAATTTTGGATAATCGAGAGGGGTTTCTTGGGTATTAAATTTGGGGGCTCGTTCTCTCCAGTAATTTTCCTTCTTTTGGGTGGAAAATTTTGGTGTTGAAGGATCATGCCCCTCTGAAAAGGTTAAGGGGGAAAAAAAAGGGGAACAAAAGCCAGGGGCACCGTTTTGGGGGCCCCCCCCTGCAAGTTTTAATTTTTCGGTGGAAACACAGGCCGGGTTAAGCTGCAAGTATGCAGATGCCCTATCTAGGGTACATAGCCATGATGGCTGAAGGTGCCCAGTCCCCCGCTTTGGGCAGACGGGGGGGTATGTAGGAAGGCAAAAAGGTGCGGTAGTTGACGGAAATTTATTTCCCCGATCTTCTAGGGTCGGTGAAATAAAGCCCGGTTATTCTGGTGTCAGCGGCAATAGGCCACTGACACGTTTCTATGTGTAGTATGGCAGTAATGCCGTAATCAGGGTCAGGCTTTATTGGAGCAGTCGGTAGAGTTGGGTGGGATGGGCTGCTCCCACATCCAGTCCGGGGTTTACCACCTAAAAAGGGCCCAAAGCGGGCTCAGGTGGAAGGGGGTGTGGTTCCCTTCCTGTCAAACACTGCTCAGTGGAGTGAGCAGTAGTGAGAGAGCCAGAGCTGGGCCTTGCAACCCTGGAAGTATTGCAGAGACCTGCACACGGGTTTGTTAACCCCGGGAACCGCTGTACGGTAATGTGACCGATAACACGGACTATAATTTGTTTGTTTTGGCTGAAGCAAGCCCTGCTATTTATGATTTCTGGATTATGTGACTGTTGAAAATATATCCTGCAGTGTTGCACGTTTAAGGACTGCCTCCGTTTGAGCTAATTCCCACAGCCTCTACAGGGGTCTTTCTACTCCCTTTTATAGTTATAGACACAGCCAAGCATGACCCTCAGGGGCATTATGGAATATCCTGTGGATATGTTGAGAATACCTGTATCCATGTGGTGATGGCTCTTGAGAAGCTTCTTCTCTTTGACAAGCCAGAAATTCTGTATGTCACAAATGATGTTGTCCTCTGTATGATTTAGGGCCCCTCTTTTCCCCATAAAGGTGCCTTCAGTACTAGCACCTTCTAGTTCATCCAGTTTTCTCATATTCTCATACACAGTGTTCCTTCTACAAGGATGGACATGGACCGGAATGAGCTCAGCAAAAGAATATTGAACTTCACCTTGGAGATCATCTACCTTGTGACCGGAGAGGTAAACTTTTTTGTATTTCTATCATCTTTATTGTATTATCTAACAAGTTAATGATAGAAGAGAAAATACATAATGGGAGGAATCCAGCGTCCTGTGTAAGAGCTTCAGGAGCTTCCAAGTGGAGAACTGATGAGCGGAAAACCAAAGATCAGCCCCCAGTATGGTCAGTAATCTATCATTGGAACTAATACAGCCATAGTAATGTTATAAGGGCAATGAGAAAGATCTGAATTTTTGTCAGTAGTTTAACTGACTATATTTGATGGTGAGCTTTCGAGAGTACTAGCTCCCTTCTTCAGACATGATGTTATACATGACTTATGACTTCAATAACTTCCACCCCACCATCAACCTTAAACTTACCTATTCAGAGAGCAAAATCCACTTTCTGGATACCACAATACACATCAAAGACCACCGGCTACTCACATCAGTGTACCACAAACCCACAGACAGAACGGCCTACCTCAGAAACGACAGCTTCCGCCCCAAGCACACAAAACAATCCATTATATACAGCCAGGCTATATGGTACAATTGTATTTGCTCCAACAAGACAGACCTGGACAAACACCTCCTGGGTCTGAGGACAAAATTTGTCCAATTGGGATACAAACCAAAAGTGACGGACAATCAAATCAGTAAAGCGGCCGCCATCAACAGAGACAGTCTGCTCACATACAAAGAGACCCAGAAGGAAGAACGAGTGCTCCTAGTTGTCACCTACAACCCACAGCTGGAGATCCTATGAAAGATTTCCAAGGAACTTCAACCTGTACTACATAGGGACAACAGACTCAAAGACATATTCCCAGTCCCCCCTCTCCTTTTCTTTCGGCAACCACCAAACCTGCGGCGTATTATTGTCCGGAGTGCCCTGAAGGCCACAACTGAAAATGGCACCTCACCCTGCCTGCAGAACAGGTGCAAGACCTGCAGTCACATCCACACCGCTGACAATGTACCTGTCCCACAGTCCCAGCAGGTGCACAGAATTAGGGGGACATTTTCCTGCAGGTCTACCAATGTGGTGTATCTGATCATGTGTGCGCAATGTCGCACCACAGGCCTTTATGTGGAGGAAACAGGGCAAAGACTCAGTAAGCGCATGAATTCCCACAGATTCACTATTAATAACAGCAGAACTGATCTTCCAGTGGCACAACACTTCTCCAGAGATGACCATTCCATTGAAGATTTGAAGGTTATGGTTTTAATGGGACACTTTAAGACGCAGAGGGAGAGAAAGGAGTTGGAATTTAAATTAATCTAATCAACCAACAGATCTTGAGAGAGTGTATAAAACTTAACATTTATTAAATATACTTAAAATATTAGTGACCCAAGGGAAGCTAAAGCAGAGATACAAATAGTAGGTAATATAATGCGATGGTAGCCGGACACAGTCCCTGTTATACCCCTATATACCTAATTTTGCCCCTGCATATCAACAATTGGGCAGTTGCCCTTAAAAAGAGCGACCCTATATCAGGAACCTTGCCCTAAAAACACAGCCCCTATTAGACCCTATAATGTATAAAGCACACTATACCAAACCGCACTATACATATCCCGGTGAATTTAACACACAAGGGATCCCAGTACTACAAAGGTCCCGACATGTTTCTACCTTACTTTCAGTGTCATCAGGGGACTGAGAAAAGTACAAAGTACTGAGGTGCTCATTGGAGACCAAAAGGGGGCCAAAACAGGAGACAATACAGAGCATATGGCACATCATAGTCCAATCCCTAGACTCAGAAATATGGTAGAAGGGATCCCCATTTTGTTAAATTAGGGGAAAATGTTTAGTGGGTTTTAAAATGTTGTTTAACCCTATAAAAGGGCCTTTTTTTTTTTTCAGGCCAAAAAGGTTCTTTTAGTCTCTCATGATAAGTTTTAGGCTTTGAACACCTTTTCTTTTACCATTGCCTTTTTGTAACTGCTTTCCAGCACTGACCCCAATTTTCCAGATGTGGGTTCAATAGAGCTCTACACAGTGGTTCACAATCTCCCTCTTACTACAAAGGGGGGAGAACTGGAGATTTCATTACTAAAAGGTAATTAATAATAGAAACTGTTATAAACAGTCTACAAAATGGTGGGAGGTCTTTAAAAACTACAACTTTAAGATCCTCATTTGAATAAACTAAAGGAAAGAAGGAAACAGGGGTTATATTATACTGTAACTATAACAAGGGGCAGTCAACATAGAAGAGGATTATTTACTGTAAGAGCAGTGAGACTATGAACCTCTCTGCCATAGGAAGAATTTACAGCTCAAAAGTCTGAACATGGCCTGGATGTGCAATAATAATGTTGTAGTTACTAGATTTCTGGAGATCGGTCACTGATCCAGGGATTTCTTTCCATACACAGGATTACACAGTAGTGAAGAAGACATCGGGTGACTGTGTGGCCCCCAGCAGCTGTCCCTGTGTGTCAGGAGGATGGAGAAGGAGCTGGGGCCCCATCATAGAGCCTCCCCTACACTCACTGATACATGAGAGGGACAATATGCAGAAGATCCTAGAACTCGCCAACAAGATGACTGAGCTGCTGACTGGAGAGGTGATGCTGCTGGGAATGCTGGGATATTATACAGTAACACCACTGGAAGGGTCTGGGTGATGACCGTATCATTTCGTGTGTCAGGTTCCTATAAGGTGTCAGGACGTCGCTGTCTATTTCTCCATGGCGGAGTGGGAGTATTTAGAAGGACATAAGGATCTGTACAAGGACATCATGATGGAGGATCTGGAGAATCACCGGCCTCTTATGTCACAAGGTTAGGAGATAGAGCTGTTTTATCTTACCCATTACTTTGTTTGCAGGGCAGCACTGGTGGCCATTTTGGAAACTTAAACGGGTTTCACACAAATTAATATTGATTTGCTCTGTTAGATCTTGCAAAACTTATCATTTTTCATTTGTAAACCAAAATGCTCCTGTGTTTTGATATTGTGGTTACAGACCTTTTGGTCTTCATTCCCTCTAAGAATGTCCACCTGGTGGTCACACATGCTCAGTAGCTCATTTAGACATCCTGGATCATATTGTAAACAGAATGTGGAGTGATTCCTACTTTTGGTTTGTTAAGCCAATAGCAGACAACTTACATGAAGAGATTTAACCAGCACTGGGCACCTGGTGTAGATGTTCTGAGATGGAAATGAAAGACCACCAGAGGAAGCCAAAACAATAATTTAATATTAATATCTAGCCTTTAAAGGTATGGTGCCATCTTGTGTAAGCCCAACTCATAAGTCACTACCAGCCAGTCTCAGAGGCCATGATGATGGCCACACTTGCATAACTCTACCCTATTTGTCTCTGAATTGACTTCAGAGAGGATTTTATGAGATGGCAAAACCACTTTAAATAATTCCTGTTGAAAAATAGAACTAAAAAATGGGGTGAAGCTATTAATAAAACATACAGAAAATGTATGCCTTGATATCCATACACATAATCTGTTACAACAATTCCAAATGGTTTATACAAGTGTGAAGGCCTGGTCATTCAAAGCAGAAAACAATGAGTGGTATTACCATATCCTGACACTAGATAGGACAGGTATGTGTCCTTACTGGCCATCCATCAAAGGAAATATTAACCAATACTGGAGATCCATCAGTATTATGTCCCTGATAGACCATTCTTGTTTAATGCCTACCCACAGAATAAATGCCCTGGCAAAGGCAACCTGATCCAGAACCTTTCCCACCTTCAAAAAATGCCCTAAGATTCCTCTGTTACTGCAACCCTTCCAAAGCATTCCTTGTAATAGTTTATACATCTCATTGGAGTGTTAGATTGAGTATGGGGATGTGCATGTGAGGCGTCCCCATGCCCAACTTAACACATCGTTTGTTAGTTTTTACCTACACATAAAATCTCAAAAAAGAATATACTCTCTAAATTTCAGATTGCTTTCTGTTGTCACCTCCGCTCTGAAGGGAAAGCTGCCATTTACAGGTTCTGTTCCATTTATATTATGTTTCAGCAACAAAAGTGTTAATGGGGCTCGGTATTTAATTTTTGAAAAATTCACACAAAAATTTACCGGATATGTTTTTTTCATTTGACTTGGAGTTAAGAGTGACTAAGTTAGGGGAAAAACCTTTTGCCACCCCAACAGGTTACCTTCTGTAGTGAAATAGAAATTGATCCTTGAATTGCCCAATAGATTTAGGAGATCAATTTGAATTTAAACAGTCTTCCTCATCATGCTGTTCACATTTTGATATCATGAGACCATGACAAAACCTCTGAACTAAAGGTTTTTCAAGAAGGATGCTCTCAGACCAAGTGGCCACTAGCTTAGGTGTCACGCGGTTTTGAACGGAGAGGGAGAGTCACAAAAGGAAAAGACGTGGCTGCCCTTTGGCTACATCACACTGTTTAAATGTTCTTTTGTACCAATGCTCTGTGGAACCGGATAGAATCCACAAAATTCAAGCAATTTAAGGGAGGTGAGACGCCCCCAAAATATCTTTTCAGACCATTCGAAACCCAAATTTTATACATGTGGTCCGTACTAGATGACTTGACCAACCCCCAAAGCATGGGCATCATTGTCTTTCAGGGGCCAGTGGAATAATGCTGGACAGGGAGCAGTGCCTCTTACTGTTCGATGATAGTTGATTCCCTTTTAAAGGGGTTTGCCACAAAAAAAAATTGATGTGGAACTTGCAAATTAAAAATAAATTTTCGCCATTCATCATTATAAAAAATTGGGGGCCCTTTTTTTTGTTCAGCTCTCCCCTTTGTAATCCTTTTTTTACAGCTCTTCCAGGGGGTACACCAGGGGGGAGTCCACAGTCCTGGCCAGACAAGCTCCGACATCTCCCCCTCCAACCTAGAGTGTTCAAATCCCCGGGGCTGTCATTCTAATCCGTTTCTGTTCTCATTAGAAATTTGTCAAACAGTCAAATAAATAATAAAAAATTTAAAAAAAAAAATTTTTAATGAGGTTTGCATTGATAAAGAAAAAAAAATCCACAGGTTTTGGGTTTCCTGCAGGGGTTTGAACTTTGGGCGACACTTTGTTGCCCCTCACCTCCCCTTTAAAAGTGTCAGAGTTGTGTGGAGTCAGCATCGAGCCAAAAATCAACCACTATTTGCCTTTCTGTGACTCTTTTCCCGTCTCTCTGTTTCTCTGGACAACCTGCTGTGACACTCTAACTCAAAAGCGATTCTGTTTTGAGACATAATGTTTTTAAGCCTGGCCTGGCAGGTACTGCGATCAATTGTAAATGTTTCTTGGTCCCTGATGTCAAAATGTGAGCAGCGGATGGAAACTTTTATCCCAATTCAAAAAGCCTCTAAATTTTTGTGCGATTCAGGGTCAAACACCGTTTCCCTTTACAGAATTAGCAAGTTGTGCAAAAAGAACTGAAACTTTTAAAACATTTTGGACATGTGCATTCTAAAAAATAAGAGATGATCTCATTTAGTGCATTTGAAAAATATTCAAGAAATTTTATGTTCATGCTGAAATTTCAACAAAATATCCCTAACCTTTTGTGAGTAGTGTGTATGTATGTATTTATGTACAGTGAAGGAAATAATTATTTGATCCCTTACTGATTGTGTTTGCCCACTGACAAAGACATGCACAGTCGATACGTTTAAGACCAGGTAGATGCTCCTGATCAACTCTTTACCTGCATTAAAGACAGCTGTCTTAGTCACCTTAACAACTACACAGGGGGAACTTGTTAATGATCTCAAGGCAGCTGTGACCACAGTCACCAAGAAAACCATTGGTAACACATTACGCCTTAAAGGGGTGTTATCGTTTGAGCTGTTTGGGCTGTTCAGCTAATTTTCTCAGATTGAGTTTGAAATCCAGGGGCATGTCTCCCTCTCAGCAGGCGTGTCTCTCCTCCAGGAGGCGTGTCTCCCCTCATGAAGAACTGTGACATCATCATTTGTATGAAGCAGGGGATGCAGAAGGTTGTCTGGATATAACAGCTCTGTAGCCTCCTGCATGCTTCTTATTTTCTGCAGCTTTGAAGTCCAAACACCAGAAAGCACCTGTCATATGTCTTAGTTTACCCCACACATTACGCTGAAAAGCCAGCAGCTTTACTTCTAGTGTGTTTCCCCCAAATTGTACTGACCACAGGCAGCGACCTTTACTCAACTACAAGGACAAATGTCAGCTTCAAGTAAAGATCTCTGTTTCCTGTCAGTGACATGTGAGTGAAAACAATGGGGGGAGGAGCAAATCAGCTTTGAGAGAAGACCCTGCTCAGCTTGTAACTAATTTGGGGTTTATTGGTGCAGATTTTAGAGCAGGGCAGTGATAGAGTATTGCTTTTACAACGAAGGGGTTTTTGGAGTTCTAGTCCCCTTACAGATTTAATATTTTTTTTTTTCCCCCCTAAATTCTACACATATGTAGAGAGACCTAAAATATATATGTCAATCTCTATAAATGATATTATACACATACATAGCTCCCCTATTTTCATGTCTCTTCCCCCAGATATATGCTTGTATCACATTTTGTTGGAAGTGCTTGGTGCGGACTACTGTGACAATGGGACACTATATAGGGAGCTTTGTTGTGTGTGTATATGAATAAAATTATAGATGTCTACACATTTCATATCTTTACATGTGTACAATTTATAAAAAGAAAAAAAATAACTGATGGGACTTGAAACCGTAACCTTATCTTGCAGGGTGGATCAGCTAAGCACTGCACTATTACAAGCAGCTTATGCAGACAGTGTTGAATCCTTTTGTTTATAACTACAAATGATGAGTCATAAGGAGGCGGGGCTTGCATTAGAAACTTGAGGAACAGAACGCCCTCTTTTCAAAGAAAACAGCTTAAGGACTGGACCTGTGAGGAGGTGAAACAACCTCTTGGCAAAAGCCCTTTAAACAGCCATTCATTGCCCAGATCATCCCCAAAATAGCGCTGGGAGATGTACATAGAGCCGTAGACCTTGTTTTCACTACAATTTTAACAGCTCAGAGGGGAGTAAACACAGAGTGTGCAGCAGCCAATCACAGCGCAGGGGAGTGGCCGGGGCATTTCCTGTCAGGGGCGTATCCCAACAGCTGAATGAAATGTCAGCCAGCAATCACAGTGCAGGGGGCGTGTCTAGGGAATCGACCAGGGGCGTTCCGACCAGCAACAGCAGAAACAGAATCAGATTTACAGAAAACCCTGATATCTGCTAAACCAATTTGACGAGGTAATGAAAACCCAATTACAAAATTTGCTTATTTTACTGTCAAAAAAAACCTCACAGACTAAATCAAATTTTGCCTATTTGGGTAAATTTGTAGCAAAAATTCACAGTAAAGAAAAAAAACCAATTAAAAATAACTTTACTTGATAGGGCCTTAAAAAAAATCCCTCCAAAATGGAGGACCCACACAACAAACCCCAAAAATTTTGTTCTCCTGGAGAGGAAGGAATGCTGGTTCCTCTAAATCTAAATATCCAAGATAGTGGTACTGACCCAAAGGGTGAAGATTGCCCCCCTCGGCAATCTCTCATTCCCAGATAGTTCACATGGGAAGAGCAGGTCGCCCCCTTTTGGTGGGTAAGTGAGGCGTCTACCGCCACTAACACCACATAAAAATCGCTGCAGAGGTGCGACGGATGTACATGCGCAGACACCGAAACTATCTGGGAATGAGGGGATCTCTACTCCCTCTGCGGCCTGAATTGATCTCCGTGGGGTGGGGGGGGGGGGAGACAGGAAGTGATTTTTGGTTTGTGAGATCACATCCGGTGGTGTCCACTCTAAAGATCTCCATGGGAGCAGGGATGCATGGCGTATCGTCCACACTGAGGCATCAGAAAACATCATCAATCTGTATCTTATTGGATTATCTTGACGGAAATTACCACCATTAAGGATATCATTGCTAAGTATCTTTATCTATTAGTCTATGTATGCTGTGATTTTAGTCTTGTTGGTTTAAATGGTTTCTCTTGTTACCCCTGATGAACCCAATAGAATTTCTGGGGGAAACGCGTCGGGTCTTGAACAAAACACACGGGTTTTTGAATTTAATGATACAACGGAACGTTTGTTTTTGGGTTTTTGGGTCTTGAAAAAAATCACACAGGTTTTTTGAATCAATGATGCAAAAGAACGTTGTTTTTTTTTTTTTTTTTTTTTTCTGTTTTTTACATGTGACTAAAAAGAATGATTTTTGTGGGATAGAATTGTTTCTCCTAAGTGTCTATAGCACATATGGGAGTCCTGCTGGTATCCTTTTAGGAAAATGTTTTAAAGGGGTCTGACCTAGGGTGCGCTGCTCAATAGGTGGGGCCCGGGTCCTGTTGGGGGACTACAACCCCCCGAGGGGGGCAATCTTCACCCTTTGGGTTCAGTACCACTATATTGGATATAGTATATGTGTGTATATGTGTGTGTGTGTGAAAGTATATTAGGCTTCATAACTGTAACAAAGCTGACTATGCTGCTTTATTTGGCTCTGAAAACTGCTGTGGGAACCCATGGCAGTTTCACGCATATTTTTTTTTTTTTATAACCTCTGCAGTTTTTTTTTTTTTTTTTTTTTTAGCCAAAGATAGACTGTTTCTGCAGGCTCAAGAAGTAGAATACGATACTTTTTGAGTCCATTCCTGGCCTAGCTTTGGCTAAAGTGCTGTAATTGCAATCTATAAAGATGTCTACTTTGTGTTTTACCACAACAAATTTAAGCTAATGAAATCTGTTATTAATCTTCACAGAACATTGTAGTCAAAATTCTGAGGGACCCTTGTTGTCTCTAAATTATAAAGAAGAAGATGAAGATATCATACATCATCACTCTTCAGGAGAAAACTTTATTACCATTAATGTACATCCAGGACTACAGAGTACAGATCTGTCTTCTAATACTCCTAATCATGAGGGACTTCATACATACCAACTTCAGATTGTTACTCAAAGTAAAGACCAGAAAAAGGGTAAAGGGTTTTATTGTGGTAAACAGTTTACAAAAAGCTCAGATGTTCTTAAACAAAGAAGAACTGACCCAAGAAAGACACAATACTCCTGTTCAGAAGGTGGGAAGGTATTTAAAAATAAATCAGAACTTGTTAACCATGCGACAATTCACACGGGAGGGAGGCTGTACTCCTGCTCAGATACTGAGAAATACTCTGTAGGTCAAGCAAGTCTTGATAGACATAACAAAATTTACACAGGTTTGAATCCAAATTCATGTTTCGGATGTGATAAATGCTTTACAGATAAATTAGAACTTGTTATACATAATCAAGGTCACACTGGAAAAAAGCCAGATTCATGTTCAGAAAGTGAGAAATGTTTTAGTATGAAATCTTGTGTTATTGTACATGAAAAAAGTCACAGAGGAAAAAAGTCGCATTCATGTTCAAAATGTGGGAAATGTTTCAGTACTAAATCATGTCTTATTGTACATGAGAGAAATCACACAGGAGAGAAGCCATATTCATGTTTACTATGTGGGAAGCGTTTTGCAAAGAAATCAAATTTTGTTACTCATGAGAGAACTCACACAGGAGAGAAGCCATACTCATGCACAGAATGTGAGATGTGTTTTGCAGATCTATCGAGTCTAGGTAGACATAAGAGAATTCATACTGGAGAGAAACCATACCCATGCACAGAATGTGAGAAATGTTTTACAGATAAAACAAGTCTTAATAGACATAAGAGAATGCACACAGGAGAGAAGCCATACCGATGCACAGAATGTGAGAAATGTTTTGCAGATAAAACAAGTCTTGATAGACATGAGAGAATTCACACAGGAGAAAAACCATATTCATGTTCGGAATGTGGGAAGTGTTTTTCTAATAAATCATGGCTTGTTGTGCATGAGAGAAATCACACAGGAGAGATGCCATATTCGTGTTCACTATGTGGTAAGTGCTTTACAAATACATCACATATGAAAGCACATGAGAGGAGAAGTCATAGCAGAGAGAAGCCATACCCTTGTTCAGAATGTGACAAACGGTTTAGTTATAAATCAAGTCTTGTTAACCATGAGAGAATTCACACGGGAGAGAAGCCATATTCTTGTTCAAAATGTGGGAAATGTTTTACGGAGAAATCAAGTCTCGTTAAACATGAAAGAATTCACACAGGTGAAAAGCCATATCCATGTTCAGAATGTGGGAAATGCTTTGCTAGTCAATCATATCTTGTTAGACATAAGAGAATTCATAAAGGAGAGAAGATATACTCATGATCTTTAAGTGGGTAAAAGTAACAATTTTTTTAATTTATCTGAAAATTCAAACAATCATATTATTGTATAAATTGTGTGGAATCTTCTTTTTCAGCCATTAAATTTGTTTGTGCTTTGCCTCATTGTCTTGTTGCATCACCTAATTTAGCTGTAGTTAGACATTATAGATTAATTCTTCAATGCAACAGATGTTACTTGAGGGAGCTGTGAGATTATCAATTAAAAAAAAAACAGTGCTCCTGACAGACCTTGTAAAATGGTAAATACTAAAACATATCTAAAAACTCACAAATTGAGGACTGTAAAATACTAAACTGAGTGTCCTTGGAGATGTGAAAGCCTGGTTCTAAATCTTTTTTTTTTTTTTTTTTTTTTTAATAATGTTTTTGTTAACATTTTAAGTGATAACAAGTAAACATTAACCCCAACATGGGGCTACAATCATGGGAATAGAAAAACAGAGGGAAGTAGGTGAGGTGAGGAAGGGAAAAAACATGGGGAGAGAGGGGAAAATACTATAGGACAGGGGTCCCCAACTCCAGTCCTCGAGGCCCACCAACTGGTCATGTTTTCTGGCTTTCCTTAGCATTGCACAGGTGATAATAATGAAATCACCTGTGCAGAATAATTATGGCCAGTGCATTCTGTGGGACATCCTGAAAACATGACCTGTTGGTGGGGCGTGAGGACTGGAGTTGGGGAACACTGCTATAGGATGCAAAAGGGGAAAAAGCATTTCATATGTTAAAGCAAGTCATAACAGATTATTGCAAAGTCCAAATGCTGGATCCGCACCTTGTTAAATGACTATATTATATATTCCAATGCATAAAATTTCGGAACATCGGAAGATTGTTCTGTGATACACAGCGCAGACTGTTGTGGTCACTATAGAAGCCCACAGAGTGTCATCTCAAGGGGTGTGCATTCTGGGGAGTGTCTCGCCTTCAGTACCCTAAAGATATAGGAAATGTGCACAAAGCGGTAATAGAGCGCTAAACAACGTCGGGGGGGGGAGGGGGGGGGATTTCCTCCGACCATGAAGGCACAGTCTGCGTTGGCAGGACAGCCAATCTCAGCATGAGACGACAAATATGTATCAGAGAGGAGGTAATTATTAATGGTCATTTCTAAACCCATAAACAGTGGAGTAACAATCATGCATAGTATTGAAGATTTAAGTCCGGAGTCGCAGGAGCGGTTCTCTGCAAGTCTTCACAGCCCATGTTTAAGCAAGTCATAACATATTTTTGCAAAGTCCAAATGCTGGATCTGCATCCTGTTAAGTGATTATATTATACATCCCAGTGCAAAAAAAATAATAAATCGGAACATTGAAGGATTGTTTTGTGCTGCACAGCGCAGACTTTGTGACAATCATAGAAACCCACAGTGTGCCATCCAGAGAGGTGTGCACATCGGGGCCTGTCTCGCTTTCTGCACCCTAGAGATACAGGGAATACGCACAAAGTTCCGACAGGGAGCCAAGTAACGTTGGGGGGAGGGGGGAACTCCCCCCGACCGTGAAGACGCAGTCTGCATTGGCAGGACAGTCCTAAATCTTTTTAAGATGGGGAGATATAAAATGTCTGTACATGCTCCCCATAAAAGGTAGAAACAAAATTTCACAGGTAAGCGATAGTAAACTGTAAAGTCCCATTCACATTTACACCAGTATGTGCTAATGTTCCTCTCCTAGTTTTGGCTTACAGAGTATCAGGGAAAGATATTCATGGCTTCCAACTTTAGACCTGCCTCCTACTGTTTTCTTGCAAATACTAATAAAAATAACATTGACCAAATTAAGCAAGTGTGCGGCAAGGACCGTTCCTAGGGGTGGCCAGGGCGGGCACCAAGGGTGCCGAGTGCAGTAAAAGGTGGGTGGGAGAGGTTGTAGTGGGTGATCCCGAGCCCCACCTACCCTGAGAAATGGCCCTGGGACAATACAGATTTGATGAAAGAATGCTGCTGATTCTTTGAAATAGTAAGATAAGATAACCCCTTTAAGCAAGATTGAATCTGAGGTATCCCTCTCACCAGGCGACGCTGATCACAGCACTATTAGTTACACACAGAATCTAGCTTGTACTATATCCATAGCTCAATTTATCTCACTACATCACCAGTAAGTAACCCTGACAGCAGTGCATCAGCTGCAATGACTCTGAGGTATCTCTCGCTCCAGGTTCCACTGATCACAGCACTGGCGGGCTATGTCCACATGGCATTTTTTTTGTGCTTTTTTGCACGCTATTTGGAAACAGTATTGGGATTTTGGCCATCCCCTTCTATTGAATAGTACAATAATCCACCTTTTTTGAGTGAAATACCACGGATTGTTGTGCATGTTCCAATTTTTTTGAGTTTTCAAATCCAACCTCAGAAAATCCATGCCATGTAGACTACAGTTTGGATTTTCTATTCTATCGATGCTTTACAGTGGGTTTTTTCAGTGTTTCAAAATCTAAAAACCGACTATAAACCCGACTATATAAACCTATGCTGTGTAGACATGCCCTTAGTCACACCCAGTATCTAGCTGGTATTATATCCAAAGTTCTATTTATCTCTCTACATCACCAGTAAGGTAACCCTGGCAGCAGTGCATCAGCAGCAATGACTCTGAGGTATCTCTATCCCCAGGCACCGCTGTCACAGAGCTATTAGTTACATACAGTATATCCAGCTCGTACTATATCCACAGCTTTGTTTATTTCTCTACATCACCAGTAAGGTAATCCTCACAGCAGTGCATGAGCAGCAAGAGGTATTGCAGGGCACCGCTGATCACAGCACTATAAGTCCCACACAGTATTCAACTTGTACAACATCCACAGATACTACTTATGGGGCCCCGGAGCAGACGGATGTCACCGCACCTCTGCTAACCCTTTTACTGGTATGGGCCCCGGAGCAGATGGATTCACTGCACCTCTCTAACCCTACGGTATGGGCCCCGGACAGATGGATTACCCCTGGGACCTCTGCTAACCCTACTGTGTATGGGCCCCGAGCCCCCAAACGGAAAGTGCACTGAATTTCTGCTAACCCTGCTGTGTATGGGGCCCGGAGCAGACGGATGTCACTGCACCTCTTCTAACCCTACTGTGTATGGGGCCCGGAGCAGACAGATGTCACTGCATTTCTGCTAACCTTACTGTATATGGGGCCCCGGAGCAGGTGGATGTCACTGCACCTCTGCTAACCTAGCTGCATTACCATTAAATTTTGCTGGAAATATTGGAATTTGACCTCTGCTGATTGGCAAACGGTTGTTATACTTGAGAAGTCAAATATGCTCTATGAAATGGATGGACATTGGCGTATCAAGTGAAATACATCAGAGAACAAACATACTGAAACCACTTCTGGAATAACAGAAGTTGGTGGTGGCAGTGTTATGGTCTGGGGTAGGTTTTTGTGTCAATCTCTGAAACTCTTTTACTAAAATGAAAACATAACAAATAACTATTTTAGAAATCATCCCATAATATGTACATATACTCATAAACCCTGGCCCGGGAACAAACACACCTCACCTTACCACATCTCTAACAACACTAATCCAAACTATATACATTTCACTATCTTTCTGTTAATATATACATATACGTAACTGATCCATGGCCCAAACAATGGACTGAACAAAACCAGTATTTTTTACCCACCATCTCCCAACAATACCAAAACCAAAAGATTAAAAAAAACAAACTAATAGCAATACCAAACCCACCACTGATATAAATGGACCACTTTTTTCCCCATGCTTCCCTCCTAATAATACCAATGTCCAATGCTATTGAACCCACCATCCACCAATACCACCCCACAAAACCCCCCAAAACTACTCAGAACCCATCTAAGTAAGTCTTAAATCCCACAAGTCCCTGGCCCCACATGTCCAAACAAGAGTAGCCCCCATTCATCTCCCCTCCCTAACAAACTAAATCCCAGGCCCCGTGAGACCATGTGATAAAATGTATGTCCAACCCACTGACCGATGTGGGTATGAATCCATCCTTGCAGATCACACACACCCACATATGCTGATTGTCTCCCCTGGGGTGGAGGGGATCTTCCAGCATGTGACATGTCACACAGCTAGAAATGTCCGATATTGTTGAGAAAATCAGGACCGAGACTTCCAAGTACTACCCTGGGCCGTAATTCCCCAGAACCAAATTGAGAGTGTGTGGAGCCCCTGGATGGTGCTGTTGGTTCTATGGACCCTCCAGCTGCTGTGGAATGCACTCGGCTGTAGATACCTGTGACAACCTATCAGGACTTCATGTAGTTACTCCCAGCTGCTCTAGCTGCTGTCCGTGCTGCACACAGCGATGATTCTGACAATTAGGAATTGGTTTTGTGACTACTATATGGTAGATGCATCAGTGTAGTGACTGGTACAGGGTAGAGGCATCAGTGTAGTGACTGGTACAGGGTAGAGGCATCAGTGTAGTGACTGATACAGGGTAGAGGCATCGGTGTAGTGACTGGTACAGGGTAGAGGCATCGGTGTAGTGACTGGTACAGGGTAGAGGCATCAGTGTAGTGTACAGGGTAGAGGCATCAGTGGGAGTGACTAGGTAAGGGAGGACATCAGTGTTTGACTGGTACAGGGTAGAGGCATCAGTGTTTGTGGACCCGAAATAGGTGTAGAAAGGGCATCCGGTGTAGTGACCGGGAGGGTAGAGGTATCGGTTTTTGACTGAGAACAGGGTTAACATCTAACACAAAAATCAGTTTTGGGACACTAAAGACAAGTAAAACCTCAAGGTAATAGGAATATTGGAAATGCATTACTGCTAAGGAAAATATGAAAACCTGACTCTTAGTTTACAGTATTTGACAAAGATTTTATTAAGCTCACCTCCCAAAATGTCAAGGGGATCCCAGAGCAGGTGAGTCCCTACACTAAACATGTTACCTCACTTGGCGTCAATCCAGACTGCAACTTCGGGGAGTGGTAGGAACTAGCAATTGGAAATGCATTACTGCTAAGGAAAATATTGGGAGGTGAGCTTAATACAATTTTTGATCAAATACTGTAAACTAAGAGTCCCAGGTTTTTCATATTTTCCTTAGCAGTAAAGCATTTCCAATATTCCTATATACCTTGAGGTTTTACTTTGTCTTTAGTGTGCCACTGATATTTGTGTTTGATGTATGCTATTGCCTTTTCAGTGTGCACCTATGCTTGCGTTTTTCAAAGTAAAATTTTAGAAAGTGCACAGCCTTATTACTTTTGTAGTCCCATTTGAAAAAATGGCAATCTCATTGGCTTTCTGCACTTTAGCTGCCTCTTTTAAAAACCCGTGCAGGATAATCCAATTGCTAGTTCCTACCACCCCGAAGTTGCAGTCTGGATTGACGCCTAGTTGAGGTAACAGTTTAGTGTAGGGACTCACCTGCTCGGGAATCCCCTTGACGTTTTGGGAGGTGAGCTTAATACAATCTTTGATCAAATACTGTAAACTAAGAGTCCCAGGTTTTTCATATTTTCGTTAGCAGTAATGTGTAGTGACTGGTACAGGGTAGAGGCATCGGTGTAGTGACTGGTACAGGGTAGAGGCATCAGTGTAGTGACCGGTACAGGGTAGAGGCATCAGTGTAGTGACCGGTACAGAGTAGTAGCATCAGTGTAGTGTACAGTGTAGAGGCATTGGTGTAGTGTACAGGGTAGAGGCATCGGTGTAGTGACTGGTACAGAAATAGAGACATCAATGTAGTGACTGGTACAGGGTAGAGGCATCAGTGTAATGACTGGTACAGGGTAGAGGCATTGGTGTAGTGACTGGTACAGGACAGAGGCATCAGTGTAGTGACTGGTACAGGGTAGAGACATCAATGTAGTGACTGGCATAGGGTAGAGGCATTGGTATAGTGACTGGTACAGGGTAGAGGCATCGGTGTAGCGACTGGTAAGGTGTAGAGATATCAGTGTAGTGACTGGTACAGGGTAGAATCAATTTTGAATGACAGGAAAAGGGGAGAATCATTGGTGTATGACTGGAAAAAACTT